>QJNU01000198.1:0-115707 GCA_004154915.1 Monosporascus ibericus
ATAATAATAATAATAATAATAATAATAATAATAATAATAATAATAATAATAATAATAATAAATTATTCATATCTTATATATTTTTACGTTTTATGTAAATCTATTCCATAGCGCAAAAAAATACATCGGGGGTAGGATTTTCCCCTTTTATAATTAATTGCCTATAACCTTCTAGTTCTAATAATCTTTTAATGCAATTTTATATACAAATTAAAGAATATATGAACTAATAGTGATCTTGTCTCGGACATATTCGAAGTTATATCGGTTAAGCTAGAATAGTTTTTAGCATAATATATACTTGAAAAAACTTGGTATTATATCTAATGTGATCCAGCGACAAGTCTTTTAAATAATATTAAAATTTAAGTATCGTAATATTAATAAATTTGAAATAAAAGGTATTTTTTGTTTCATAAAATTTGCATTTCTAATATGTAATATACGCCAAATTTTTGAATCGTCTTTTTGTAGTTTTTAGTACATCTTTCAAATATATAACTTTTATATAAACCCGTAAGGTCCCATATAAGCTCGCGACTTAAACAAGCTCGCGACGCGTTTTTCAGCACTTCGCAATAACAAATATAAATAAAGCAACCATAACGCCATAAATCAATTTTAATTAATTGGAAATTTTCTCTGTAAACGTATTTATTGCTTTTTATAAGTACGCGCATTATATCCGGACTTACTGTAAACGCCATATTTCCATTCCTTTATCTTAGCCCTTTTATAACGACCGCCTATAGCGGTTATTAACGGCATTCTTTTTTTACCACCTTCCTTTTCGGCTTACAAAATTTGTCCTTTTTATATAATAAATATTACTCCATTTTAAAAACATTTATTTGTAATTTCCTAACATTTACTTAAAATGAACTTTTTTAGTTCTAAAAAATTCGCTTTCTATGAAAGTAATACATGACCTTTTGTTATATAACCAACCGATTTAATTATTTTTTATTAACAAGTTACCCTAATATTTTTTTAATTTTTAAAAGCATTCTTAAAAGGGAAAATAAAACTAAAAAAGCTAACCGAAAAAACGGCAGGTATAAATATAACCGGAAACTTCTTTTTCGGAAAAACCGTTATTAGGATCGAATGAAATAAATCCAGCTTATATTAATCTAGATTTAATATTATCGAACGTCAAGATAACTTTAAACCCGCAATAAAAGCCGAAAACACTTTTTTCGTAATATAAATATCATAACCTCGTATTAAATTTTCGATATAAAACGAATGAACACGTCTTAATACGGAAAAATGAGACACGTCGAAAAGTTAAAACAGATAAAAAGAATAAACAGGTAAATAAAACGTATTAATACCACTTGTCACATAATATTTTCCAAATTTAATCAAATAATAACTTTTTTAACCGTTGAGAATAAAAACACTTCGATCCTTTTATACGCGTTTGTAAACACTTATCGAAATATGAAATCTATTTTATCCTTAATTCATTCGTTATTTACTTATTACGGTTTATATTAAGCCTTTAATCGGATAAAAAATAAATATTTTCGATATTAAAAACCAACAGAAATCTTTCCGCTAAAATAATATATAATAATAAAACTTAACTTTACAAATTAACAACTTATATAATTATAACTGACTTCCGATTTCTTATTACGTTTATTTAAAACTTTCCATAATTTTCAATACTTATAATTACCGATATTCACTTTCCTCCTTAGCTGGAGGCTTCTTTTCCAGACGTCTTAGTACGTCTTTAAGACGTCATGGACTTAGAACAAATAAGCAAGACAATTTTCCGTTTTGAAATAGCTAGTAGGTAGTTTAAATAAGACATTAATAATTTGCTTTCATAATTGGTAATATTTTCGTAATGCCAACATTTCTTAATACTTATTATAACTTTTGATCTTTTCCAATTACAATAGCCTATTAGTAATTTTGGAAGATTAAAAACGTTTTATTCGATACCGTAAAGATATTAATTATCGAAAACAACTTCCTTTACCTGGTTTTTATTACCAGGTACCTATAATACGATAAAACGGGACGTTTTTACGATGATCCCCGATTATACCTCAAATATTTAAACGTTATTTTATCGTTTTATTAGCTTTTATCATACCTCATTCATATTTTCATAATTTGTTATTGCTAGTATTAAATTCGGAAATACAGATAAAACATTATGACGAAATATAATTTTTTTATTAGGTATTCTTAGTAACTCAAATTCGTAATTGTAATAAAAACGCGCTTATTTATATCCGGGTGTTTATTACTTGGCTTAATTCCAAAATGAAAAAGCAATATACGACATAATATGTTAACCGGTTAAAATTAATAAACGTCTAACCAAAAAATTACACCGATTCGTAAGTAATAAGCGCCGTTAAAGCAAGATAAATTATACGAAAAATAAACGTTTATATCTTAAACCGGTACGGAAACGTTACGGTTATTTTTAATTAAGATAACGTTCCGTATACGTTAACGAACAGAAATAATTTTAACTCTTTTTAACCTTAATTTTAACTTTTACGGCCAAATAAAAACCCGGAAAATACTTTTCCGTCTTTACTGCGATAAGAATTAATAAACGCCGATAAAAAAACGTCGGCTATTTTTTAACCAATCGAAAACGTAAACGTTAAATAATAATTTACATTATTAAAACTTCCGATTAAAAATAAGAAAGTGTAAACCTTATCCTTTATTCCTAATTTTAAAAGCGATAAATCGGAAATTAATCTATTTCCGGTAAGGTCGCCGGAATCGAAGAAGCCTTTATCTTTTCCTTGATAACGTACCCGGATTTTATCGTCCGAATAGATTTTATCCTAAATTCTTTGGTTTTAATTCCTTTTAAAAGTAACATTTAACTTTAAAATTACGCCTAAAAACGCCTTTTTTTAATGCCCGAAAAACTTCTTTTTCCTTAATAATAGCTAATAATAATAACCCTGGTCTAAATAAAAACCGTATTACGAAAATAACGATAACCGTTACAACCGTTTCTTTTTTTTTTTTTAAAAAAAAAACGATCTAATCCGTATTACTATTAACAAGATTTTCAAAATAATGCTTTCGCGAAAAATCGAACGGATAAAAAATATATATTTAAATAGAAAATGTAATACGTTAAATTTGTTTTACGCCGAATTCTCGATTTCTTACGGTAATGGTAATTCCGTAGTTATTAATTAAAACGTATATTAACGTAATATATATATTTTCGCGCATTTAATACGTAACTTTGTAAATATTAAACGAAAAAAAAAATCATCTTTAAAAAGAGCTTCGCATACTTATTCCACGGTAACGCATAACTTTAAGTTATAAAATAACTTAATAATAAAAACCTAATTATTCTGTCCAATAATTTCCAATATATATTAATTAAAAGTATTATTCGTTTCCAGCCGGACGTGTTAAATGCGATAAAGATTTTAAGTAACGTAATCCACAAGCGAGCGAACTAAATAAGCGAGCGAACTACTTCCACTGTAATTCTCTACCCTCGAATTTTAATACTACGATTTTACAATTATGATTATGTATAGTATTTTAAAAGAAATTCGATTTATTATAATTATTTAGTCTCAACGAAATAAACTTTAATTAAGTTATCAAAAGCTTTCTTCGATTTAGATGGCACCTATATTTACGATACGCGCCCGTTACCTAGGCCGGATTATACGATACGATATTTTACTTAATTCGAAAATTTACGCCGACCGAAAAAAAAATTATTGTCGAACATATTATTAAGTTCGATTTACGAACGTTTCTTTCCTGACTTAAAAATGTTAAAAATATGGCCAATATATTTTTATAGTATCGTAACGCAGGTCTCGTCAGTATTAATTAATCATCGGACTTCGTTAAACTGCAAAATAAATTTAAATCGGGTTTAAATCGGAGAATTAATTACGAAAGAGTTATATACGAAAATCCA
Source organism: Monosporascus ibericus (assembly GCA_004154915.1). Lineage (NCBI taxonomy): Eukaryota > Fungi > Ascomycota > Sordariomycetes > Xylariales > Monosporascus > Monosporascus ibericus. The sequence goes on from QJNU01000198.1 coordinate 3,947, forward strand.
GAAATATTCCGTAAGTAATTGAGCTTATACGTAATATAATCGCAAAATACGGCATTTCGGCCAAAAATATATATAATTTTCATAAAATCGGCTTTTCCATAAAGTTAATAATAACGTTAGTTATAATAAGTATAAATACCGAAAACCGTAAAAGGCTCAAGTAAATTTCATAAAGCAATAGAAAATAAGATAATTTCTACCCGTTATAATAATATATTTAAAAAGATAATATATTATTATAACCGCTGAAAATTATCTAATTTTTAATACCGTCATAATTTTATATTACGTAAATAAAAGATTATCGAAAGTAATAACGGCTCAACGATAAACGCTTTAAGTTTGAATTAAGTTAAATATTTCGACGAACATACTAAAATACGTATTAAAAAATATTAAACGTTTCCTTATCCTTAACGATTACTAGAGGTATTATTTGATAAAATTTAAAAGATGTTGCAAAAAATACGATATTATTACGATTTATAAGCTCTTTTTTAATAAGTTTTAACCTTAATGTAACATATTTTTTCCGTTAAAACGGGATTACGGTCGTTATATCGAAAATTTTATAAAAGGTTATTTATTTTACGTATGTTATTAAGGGAAAACTTCTTTATCGGTCTTTACGAAACGTTTAAAATATTTATAATACCCGAAAATATTAACGTTAATTTTCGCGGTATTAGCTTTATTCTCTTAAGCCCTAAATATATTATTTCACAATTAAATATCCGATAACATTTTCGAACACCGCCGGTTCCCCCTTAGCTTTATCCCTTTATTTCGAACGTAAAATACTTAAAACTTTGAAGAAAATCACTTCGTAATTTAACTATTTAAAAAAACAAAACTATAAATTAGTAAGGTAATTTAGCGATAATTATGTTAGAAGCTGTAAACTATTTAGCAAAAGGCATAAACTATTTATTTTATAAGGTCGTTTCTTTTAATAATAAGGTCGATTAGCTTTGCGAAATTAATTACATTCTTAATAAGCGCCGGAAAACCAAAAATAAACGTTTTTAAAAAGGAGGATTACTTACTTTTTAAAAAGATAAGGCTTTCCGGGCCCAAAAAAAGGTAATAGCAAGCTAATACAGGAAATAATGGCGGAAGGTAATCGTCGCAAAAGGATTATAAGGAAGGAACAGTATTGTGACATTTGCGGTAAGCCTGGACATAATACGCGTACTTATAAAAAAGATATAGATACGTTTAATATTAGATATTCCGATTAAACTTTACGTAGATTTGCTTTCGTAAGGGTCGTCGGAGGTAATTGGTTCGTTTGTTTAGTTCGCTCGCTTGTAGATTACGTTACGTTAAGACATAATAAGTTAATAATTTAATAAAAAACTGACCCGTACTTAAACGATAGCCTTAATCCGTATATATAAGATAGCCGGTTATCATACGTTTTTATAATATATAACTGATATCCGGAATATAATAAACGTTCCGTTAAAGATTTAAGTTATTAAGTTAACTGTAGATATTATAATTAATAGTTTTGTTACCTATTTTTCAAAAAAGCATATATTTATAAAAAAAAATTATAGTCAGATAACATATTTTTAGCTTTAAATAATTTCCCTTTTACCCTTTCTCTTATTAATAATTCATTATAATTGAAAATTAGTAACGTTTCGGTCATTTACGGTTTAAAATCGTTCACTTAAGTAATATATAATTTCGAAAACAGAAATAAAAACGTGTTTTGGAATAATACATACGGCGAAAAAGGTAATTACCGCAGTTTTTACGGAAGCGGCTTTAATAAATATCATAAAAGTAGCTACCGTCGCCGTAACCGTCCTGGCTACTAATATAACGGAAAATAATTTAACGCAAACCGCCTTTTTAAAAATAAACGTGACGAAAATACCGTAACATACAAAAATAAACGAATGGGCTCCCTTTAAAAAGGATAATTAAAAAATTATAAATGACATAATTATGGTTACGGTAAACCTTGGCATTCTTAACGCAAAATTTGGAAAAAATGGATCAAATTACGAAAAAATGAAAACGGTTATGTTAAAATTAACGATGAGCTTTATATTAACGGTAATAACGAAAAGATTAATAGTTAGGAAAAAAAACTAAACGGTTATATTTTAGTAAATAAATTCGTATAAGAAAAAAATTGTTCGGATTTCTTTTGAAACTGTATTTACGGCGGTAATATAAATAATTTTTTACTACAGTATTTTCTTTTTAAGTAAATAAGATAAAATAATAATAAACCGAATAACCGATATACTTAGCTGTTGTTACTATGCGTATGTATTTAAGGAAAAATAGGCATTTTTCATTTATAATATTACCTAATAATATTAAAAATATATTCTTAACTTTTTAAAAAAGTTTACCAACTAAAACCCTTAAAACGTAAACCACAAAAAGTAGTACCAAGGCTTTTACAATAAACGAAATTAATGATACGATAATGGTTAAGCCTTTTTATTATAAATGATAATTTAATAAACCTTTTAAATAGATTTATTATCGCTGACAAATAATATTCGAATATAACTTAAAATTAATTAACGTTTATTTCCATATAAATTATATTAATATTTTGGTTAATAAAAATTAGTTACAAAAATTTACCCTTAACATAAAAATACTCCCCGGTTAAAATATTAAGGTTAAAAAATGGAAACCGTTTTTAAGTTTATAAAAAAGCTGTTTTATTTTTATATTTTTAGCTTTATTTACGATACGCGTAAAGCGGCCACATTTAAAATCGGAACATAATTAACGTAATTCTTTAAACTTAATATACTTCCAGGTATTAAAATTTCGTCGATCTTGGCATTATTATAAACCACCTTAATAAAACGGTAATAATTACGCTTTATAAGGATATTTAGGTTTTTATGGAAATTATATAAAAGCTAAAGTTTATTAAAAACGAATTTTAATTACTATAAATATGATTATTTTACTTTATTCCATAATAACTATATTAATATTCTATACCGATTTTCCGGAATTAATCGACCAAAGTTCGGAAAGATATTACGCCTTTATCGCAGAATACGAAGGCGTAATTAATGCTGTTACCTTTGCTAAAATGCCAAAAGCGATTTTTTTCAACCATATTTCAGAGCTCCTATAATTAAGGAAAAAGACGAAGATTGGTGAGATCGAAATTAATGACGAAAAGAGTATTTCTTTAAAACGTAAAAAACGGTATCTTTTGCATAAATAGTTACTACGTTAAACGTACGAAAAGGCGATAGAACGGACCATAAAACCAAAAGTTTTGGCTTTCCTAAAAGTTTAATATAATAAACGAGGTAATATACGCCATATATTTTGCAAAGGCTACCACAAATAACGTATAAAACGCGGTACGCGGCGATAAAGCAAAGTTCGGAAAGATACCGCCATTACTTAAAGCAAACCGTTTAAATAACGTACCGGAAATAGTTACCTAACATAGAATATATATATAAAATACCGAGCTAACTTAGGCCTAACGTTTCAAAAAAATTTAAAACCGAAAAAACCTTAAGGAATAAAAAATATCGTATAAATTCCGGAAAGGGAGAAAATACGAGTTAATTTATTAAAAGGTGGGAGAATTAAATTAAGTTATTACCTTTTTACATTTTAAAAATTTAAAATCGAAAATGTTTCGATAAAAGATTTGACGGTATATATAGTTTGAACAGGTTAAATTGGATAAAATAACCCACTTTTTTCGGTTATCTAGTTTTTATAATCTGAAGGACCGTAAACGGAATCTATAAAAGGAAAACCGTTATCGATTTAAAGGTATTAATAAAATCGCTATACCCGACGCGTAATCTTTATTAATTTAGGATTTTACTTTATATACGCGTAACGTTTTATAAACTGTACCTTTCGGAATATAACCGGTTTTGCCGCCGTTTATATAAACAACGTAATTATTTTTTAACAAAACGGCAAACGATTATATCCGATACGTAAAAGCGGTTTTAGCGATATTTAAAGATAAAAGCTTAACTTTATTAACTTTAAAATTTTTTATCGGTTATATATCCGTAAAGCTTTTTAAATTTAAGATAAACGGTTTCGGTTTCTTATTATCGAAAACCGTATATATATATTAACCAGGTTAGCTTTACGGAAAATATGTTTTAAATCGCTTTTTTATAGTTTAGTATGTTGTCCTCATTATTTGTACGGTATATTGTATTAACCTTTCATTACTTGAGCTTTTTGATTATTAAGAGATGGTCGTAATTTGTATTTCGGCTTTAATAGTAATTCTTTGGAAACCGAACGGGATTGAGTAATTTACGGACCATAGGGAGGCGGTATGGATGCTTTAAAGGTTTATCGCGGTTGATTAGTAAGTATATAAGGTTAAAAGGAAAAAAATCTGATAGTTAACGTTTTGGTTGGCGGGTTATTAGTTTTTTTGGTTGGTTTCTTTGTCGATCATGGTCGTTTACTTTTCCATAAAACGAAGTAATTAATCGGACTCTGGATCGTCGACTTCTTCTTTTGATAATGGAGATAAGGATTTTTTAAGCCATAATCCTCTAAGTTTTTTAATGTTATTATTATCTAGTTTTAAACCCAGGTATTTCTTAATTATGTTAGTTATCTGAATTTTAATAATGTTTTCGCCTTATTTAATCGGGTCGTACAAATTATTATCTTCCTATTTTACGGGGTTACGAATAATAATATGAGAAATATAAGTTATTTACAACTCGCAAGTATAATATTTAAATTAACTAAATATCTTTACGATTATTATACGGGTAGAAGCATTATTAATTTTTAATTTTATTTAGTCTTTTCGGTATAATTACAGTAATAAATAACTAAATACGGTTAAACGTAAAATAGGTACTAAATATTAATGTTTAACGCTTCAATCGTATATATAATACATTAATATAATAATTTTTAGGTCCTTTACTAATTTGGAAAACGATATAGGCAACAAACCAAACATGCTTTAGGTTCCCAGTGTTAATTAGCTCCGTAACCTTGCTGGGGACATATTGGGCTTAGTTATTAAAAATTATTTTGCCAAGTTTAATAATAACAGCCAAATAGTTTAGGATATATCTAGGGCGATTAATTATATAAGGGTAATAATATATTAAAAAGTGAAGTAAGTACGGTTTATTAAAATTATAAATGTTTGCCATAAAAGCGTTATTACGAAATTATTTTAATTTTTATTAATTTAACAAAGGGGTAGGGTAATATTTTTTATGGACGTTTACGGTTTTAATGAAAGGAGTAAATAAGGATAATTCGATTCAAACGGACTTTCGGGATAACTTATTAGATAAAATAAGAAATGGAATTATTATCATGCATCTTACGGAATAATTGCATTATGTTATCTTTTTTCTATATTAATATGTTAGCGATTTAGGTGAATTTTCCGGAATTCGACGTATTTAAGATTTTTTAAAAGTTCTTATTTTATTGTTGGTTAATACGTTTCTTAAATAATAATATGGTCATCATGAATGAATTAATTAAAATATTAAAGGGCGAAAGCAATATTAATTTATAACTTAAGGCTTTAAATAATAATTAAGTATAATGCATAATATATAAATATATGGATATATATTTAAGTACGTAAATATCTAAGTATTAGGATGTTAAGGTTAAAATTGTATAAATGTAAAAAATTGACAGGAATTAACAGCAACTTATATATAAAACTGATCAGGTGCAACGGGATTAATGCATTAATTTTCTGATTAGAAAAAATATACGCCAAGAAAATGCCAGAAAATTCCGTCTGATGTTATAGAGGAAAATGTCGTCGCCGTTACGTACTTTAATTAATTATTTGCACCTATACTTCTTTTTTTCTCAACGTTCCTTTCGGATTATAATGTCTAAATAACGTAAGATTTAAATATATGTTTATTCATTCTTAAAATACTTAATTAATGTTATTATTATAAATTCTCGTTAATCATTAAATTCTTGCAGTACCTTAAGTTTTCGTATGAATGTAAATTTTAGCAAATAAATTCATTTAATAAAGGAATCGTTTATTATAAAGCTACCCCGTTTAAGTAATAGGCAATCTGGTAATATTCAACCTGTTTTTTCCTATATTAATCGGAATTTCCGTAATTTCGATAAAAATTCCGTTATTCGTCGTATAAATCTCATAACTTCGAACTCGTTATTATCCTTTAAACTTTTAACTAAACGTATCGATAAGGCTTTAACCATTAATCGGGGTATTAAGCTTTTATATAGCCCTAATAATATTCGCAAGCCCTAAAATGTTATGTATCGTTAAATGCTTATTTATAACCTGGTTCATGCTCTTTAATATAAGTACCGTAATATTACGGCCTTTTAACATTATTTACCTCCTAAAACTTTTGTTATAAATAATCCATTATTAAATATACCGTACCTAATACCATTAAATATTATACTATTAATTAAATTCTTAATTCCAGAACCGGATTTATTTATAAGTATTATTAATTGGCGAATAATTAATTATAGGTTAATATCCTTAACTTTGTATATACTTATTAATTTTCGATCTTATATTATAATTTCGTTTTTAGCTTTATTAATTCTAGGATGATTTCGGATTATTAATCGGTTACCCGGCCCATTTTTTAGTTTAGGTTTATCTTTACTTCCTAAGATTAAGCTTAATAATAAGGATGTAATAATTAAGTTCTGGTATAATTATAATTATGTTAAACGTATAATAATGAAACATTCCGAAGTAAGTATTATCTTTATTTGGTACCTATTTTAAGAAAAAATGTATTAATTAAATATAGATATTGGGAATTATCTTCATTAATATTTTCGGTAACTTTGTTAAACGTTAGTACCAGAAGTAACGAATTATTAAAAAAAGTAGGTTGTAACGGGTATTTAATTTAATATTATTATTATATCGGCTAATTAAGGGAAAATTCCTTTACTACATTTTATATACGTCGAAATCATTCGGGGTAAATTTATGAGTTCGTTTATAAACTTATTATCTAGGGATTTTCGGTATATTATCAGTTTCTTTATTTAAATATTTGGAATATTTAACTTAGTTTTATATAAATTATACAAATAACGATATTAAGGTTTTAAGTAACCTGATTAATATGGTATGTTTTTATTTTTTATGTATTAATTAACTTTTAAATTCCATACAGGGTTTTACGGTAATTATATGTGGTTTATCAGAAGTTATACGTAAATATTTAAGGATAATTGGTTCGAGTATTTAAAGGTTAAATATTTGCCGTTTCCTTATGTTAAAAAACATATCCATTTAAAGGTTTATCCAGTTATTAAGGCATTCGATAAGGGTTACCTTCGTTTAATAATTAAAGAACACGTTTTTAATTTTCAGTACTTAACAAAAATCCGGCTTTTTAAGTTAAAAATATTAATTAATTGTAAAAGAGCAGAAGTATTATGTAAGATAGTCGTAAGTAATATCCGTAATTTACGTTTTATTGTTTCTTTTTACGTATATTAGTTTGCGTATATAATAATTACCAATAACGTTACAAAAAAGAAGATTGCGAAATATAAAAGCTTTAATGAAGTTAAAAGTTTAATTAAATATAGTTATAAAATAACGGTCCGGCGTTTTATTATCGACCCTTTTAAAATTAATATTATTATTTTTCATATATTTAAAGGTTAACGTTTAAATTAAACGTATTTAGATTTTTTATTAACTAATGCATCCGAATTATTAAGTAATATATTTTAAATTTAATTTAATAGTTTACGTATTATTTTGAAAATTAATATTTATTGTAATAATATGGCCAAAATTATAAATATTCGTAAATGCCTAATTAAAATTATAATAAACCGAAGGTATTCATTAAAAGTTATTAAAAAAATTAATAAATTTTATAATTCCGAAATACTTTACGGAAGCGAAGCTTACGTATACGACAAATTGAAGTAGTTTAATGGTTTTATCCGTATCGTAATATTTATTATCGCTTTTAAATTAAGTCTGGATATTCCGGATATTAATCGGGTGGTATAATAAAAAATACCGAAAACCTTTTCGATAAAGGATTTATGGTAATAATTTGGTTAAGCGGTTTATGGTTATAAGCGATTTAATATAATTAATTATAAATAATTTATTTTATTTATAACTTATTAAACGTTCGATAAGTATAAAATTAAGCCGTTTACCGTAGAAAAGACTAAAATAACGAAAAAAAACTAGGGCCGGTAAATTAAGGAAAGTATTATTTATAAAAATATAAATATTTTAACAAAAGTTAACGTAACCGGCTTTAATAATAAGAAAAATGCTACGTAATTTATCGCGAACGATTTTAATTAAGACGAAATAATTATCGAATTTTAATCTTATTTTTCGGTTAATTAAGATAATCCTGGTACTAATCGTATATTACCGAAATAAAATAATTTCGTTTTACGGAATAAAACGAAAATAAAGCCTTAATAACATACGTTATTTAACCGCAAATACATACGGAAAGCGATTTTAATATATTTTAAAAAAATTATTATATTAAAAAAGGACCGTAATAACTTTATTCCTGTTAAACGGTATTATAATTTATATACGCTTAATTTTATCCGTAAACCCAAATTTTCGAATCTGAAAAAATTTATATAAAAATAATTAAAAACCGGTTCGTTTAAAAAGGTAACCTAGAGAATAATCGAATTTTGGTATAAACGACGGATAAATGAATTATTTTTTATGCGGTCGTTTCCGTTTGGCAGTAAAGTAGCAAAATAAACGTTTATTTTTATTAAACTTAAACGTTTTTTACTTAATACGTTTTCGATTAAGTTAAACGAAATTAAAGGTTTTTATTTAATTCCGAATATAATTAATTTGGTTAAAACGGTTCCCGGATTCGATAAGTGGTAATATTAAAACGTTTTAAAAAATCGGGGGTTTTTTTGGGGGCGTTTTGTTTAATTTACGAAAAAAACATTTTTTCTATTTTATAAAAGTATAAAAAACTTTCCGTAAACGGCAGAATTCGTTTAACTTAAAGTAACGGCGTTATACCCTTATATTTCGGACCGATTTATATAAAGTACGTACTATTATTACGTTATAAATTTAATAAACGTCGGAAGAAATTGCGAAACCGTCGTAAGCTGCGTACGGTTTTAATTAAGGTACGCTTTATATAACCGTTTAATTTAAATTAGTTATAAAAAATCGTTTATAATTTTAATTATTTAAATATTGACCCGGTATACGGTTTATATATTTTCGCGATTCGGGGTTACGAACCCGATTATCGTAACGCCCGTATCCGTACGCGTAAGTCGTAATATTTTAAATCGTCCTAATTAAAAGTTGCCTTTATCATTATTATTTATAACGTCGGTTTAAGGCTTATATTTCTTTAATATTTTCGATTTACCGCAGCCGTTTTCGTTACCGTATTTATATTTATAAAATTCGTTTATTTTTATATCGTTACCGGAATTGCCGGTATTATTAAAAAAACGATAATACGTAACAGGACGTTATAAATAATATATCGGAAAATAAAGCTAACGTAATAATTTCTGTTAAGGTTATAAAGTTATACGTTAAAAGTAAATAGTTTTTATCCGATAATAATAATAGTTACGATATAGATAAAAGATTAAAAAACGAAATACGACCGGCCTTAATCGGGACGGATAGCAAATAACGCGTTCAGTTTCGAGGCGGGATTACGGTTGTTAATAAGTAAGGCATATTAAAGGTCGAGGCGGACGTTTTAACTTTTCGCGGCTTTTGACGGTATATTTTCGAGTTCGTTAAAGTAGGGGATGTTATAGGTATACTTCGTTAGTTTACTTACGTTTTTGCGGGATAAACATTGCGATATACTGGAAGTTAAGGCCGACGTTTTAATTTTTCGCGGTTTTTAACGGTATATCTTCGAGTTCGCTAAAGTAAGGGATGTTATAAATATATTTTGCCAGTTTATTTACGTCCTTACAGGATATAAGCGTCGCCTTAAAATCCGAAATTATATCCCCTTTATATTAAAAATCTTAATTACATAAAAAGTAATTAAATAATATAAGTAATATTATTAAGATAATTTTTATTTATTATATTCGTTTTATTAATTTTAACTTCGTTAAGTAATTTATGAATATTAGGTTTTTTAATTAGAACTAATTATATGTTGTTATAAAGATATAAAAAAATTTATAAATTAAGGATATTAATAAATTCTAATATAATACGTTATAAATTATAATTTATCGTAATTATTAACAAATTATACTTTTTAACTTATATGCCTTAATTTATAATACCGAAAAAATATTTTTTAAATCTTACTTTCCGGTTTCTTTTTTCGAACTTATCGTATTAACTTTTAAAATGCTTTTATTTTTTCCAACCTTTAAAGTACCTTAATTCGGGTCGATTAACTGGCGTAAAGGAGTAATTATGTGGGTAAATAAATAATATGGATAATTTTTGGCTAATATTAAAAAGGTTATGCTTTTGCTATAAGTATAGCTATTTCGACGTCCGCTTTTTTTAAGTATTAATTCGAAATATTTAAGATTCCGGTTTTATAATAAATTCGGAACTTTTACGCTTTATAATCTTATTTTCCCATAACCGTAAGTGTTATTTTTTGGAGCCGGCTTTTTATTACTTTTTTTAAAAACTTACCGCGTACGTTAAATTTTTTTTGGCTAAGGATCTTGGTAGTTCCGGTATTTTCATAATAATTAGTTTGGGATCATAATTAATATTTCCGGATCCCCGTCGTATATTTCGTTACGGTTTTAATAAAAAGTTTAATAATAATAAATTTATCGGGATAAATAATTTCGCCGAAACCTTAAATAAATGGTTTATTAATAAGTACTTTAATAAATACCTTAAATTAAGGTTTACCGGTATTTCCGGTTACGGCTTTTAATTTTTTTTTTTTTTTAAAAATGCAAGATTTATAAAGGTACGGGATTTCGGCTGCTTAGTACTAGGCTATTTTTTTACCGTAACTAAGATGGCGGATAAATTTCGGAATTTTTTATGTTAGAATTTTATATAGATAAACGAAAAGTCGTACATAATAAATAATTATTAAAAGTTTTAACGTTAGTACCAAATATGTTACGATATTTGTAAAATAGGTTTTTATATATAATAATTGATTAGTTATAAATTTACAAATAAAGGCGAATTTTATTTTTGCTTAATATTATAAAAGTAATATTTATATAATATATACTATAAAAGGTTTTACGGTTTTCTAATATTAATTGGGACTATAAGATAATTATATTTCTAACATTATCTATATTAAGCAAATTATTCTTATTTATAAATTTCTGGAAATAATTAATAACTTAAATAATGTATTCTTTAAAATTTATAATATAAAAAATACTTACTTCACGATTTTAAAAATTTATTATTTAATAATTCGTAATTTTCAATTCGTTAATATTATGATTATATTTTAATATAATTTTAAAAAATTTTATATACTATTTTATAATTTTGTTTTCCGGTAATAAAAATTAGTTTTGGATATTGTTAATATATATAAATACGTTTTTTAGTAATATTTTATAAGTTGTATATATAATTAAAAGTTTTAAATATTTATTTAAATACGGGTCTGATATTATTATAAATAAGATATAAATTAAGAATTATATAACGGTAAGCAAATTACGTTTTTAGATATATATTAATAAACCTTTTTTTAGTAAAGTCTTAAAGTGTTATAATTTTGTTAAATATTTATTTAAAGGTATAATAAAATAACTTATTAACTTACGTAAGTTTAAAGGGATAACATATATAACTATAGGAAAGGTAAGGAAAATGGCGGCGCATTTAATATAGTTCGTATCGAACGTTAATCTGGTAGCATTTATATTATTATATATATTCCAGTTTTTTGTTAAGTCGTTATATTACATTAAAACGCAGTTATTATATTCCGCTTTATTTAACGCCAGTAATTTTACTATAATAATTACATAATATTAAGTATTATCATCGAAATATTTATAAATAGCAAATCTAAGAATATAATAAGTTTACCGGTAGTATTTTTAATTAATTAAAACGGAAAATGGTAATTTAAGGTATACAATATAATAAACGGGTAAGGTTTATATGCTAAATAATATCCGGGAGGGATTATTGGTATTAGGAAAAAATATATAACGTTTTATAATATATAAACGAAACTTATAAATAATCTATAACTTATTAAAAAAAATCCGAAAGTAATATATATAATTAAAATTAATATATATACGAAATTTAAAATTATATAATTATAAATAATTGAATTATTAAATAATATAAGTTATGAAATATTAACTCCAAAGTTAATATTATTTTTTCCTATAACAAAATAATAACGTATAAAAAGGAATTAATAAACGTATATAAATTATACGAAACTTTTTTTATTACGAATTACTTAAAGTAATCCATAAAATTCCTTTACTTAAATATATACCGAATATAATTATTATAATTATTTAATACATAATCAATATTATTTATTTTAATATAAATTATTTTTATTCCGTATATTTTTTAGTATTTTTTTATATAAGATATATTTTTGTATTCTTTATAGTATTATAAAATATAAACGACCTTAATCATGTATTAAAAACCTTTTTTAAAAATCCTAACGATAATATACTTTAACTATACCTAGTGAATTTTAAATCTTCGATTAAGTATATTAGATTTGTTAATAATGTTATTAAAAAAAACCCTTAAAACAGGAAATAAAATCCTAAATTAATAAATAGCCAAGATTTTTACCAAAATAACCCTCGATATAACATAACTTAAGGTTTCGTCTTAATTAAAGCAACTTTATATTAATTAAATAATATTCGACCATCTTAAAATTTAAAACGTACCTTATAAAGAGTGCATATTATACGTGGCCAATTTTAAATACCAGGTTTATGTTATAAATTTATATTAATATAAGGCAAAACTGAAAAATTATAAATATCTTACGTTTTAACGTTAAATTAACCGCATGCTAATTAGGTAAATTTTACGATTAATAATAATCTTTAAATTCGATAATATTACGAAAAGCTTATATTATAAATGGAACCTTTATCCTTATAAAGTTCGGCATTTATATAAGACCTAAATATTAATATTACCGTTCGGGATATTTTAAAAAAATAACGTTCGATAAAATAGGATTTATGTTATGGCCGATTATGTAGGCCTTATAAGGTATTAAATTACAAATTTAATTAGGGATAATCGATTAATTACGGGTTTCGTAATTTAATAAAAAGGATATATAAACCGAATACTTTATAAACGACGTAAAAAAAGTTTATAACTTTATAAACCGAATTAACTGGTTAAAAGATGTATATTATATGGCCGTTTTATAAATGGTATAATTTACGAGGTTGTATGGGTAATAAATATGCAAATTGCGTATAGAAACGCGGCGAAAAATATTTATATAGGGTCCTAAAATATAAGGCATTATTACATAATCCGAATAAAGATTTTTAAGAAAATTTAAATCCGGATATAACGCTTAAAACGAAAATAATCTTAGGTTTTATTAATATAAATAAGGTTATTAATGCATAAATTATAATAACATTCGAAAAAGGGTAAAAATAAAAATAGAAATTATAAAAAATACGATATTATTAATATGGTAATTTATTTTAATACGAAAAAGTTATATAGCATTATTATAAATAAAACCTCCGAATTAAAAGGTTTTAATTAAAATTATACGGAATAATAAATTATATTAATATTAATATTAAATCTTTATATGAGTTATAATAAAATATAAAAATAATAAGAAAATAAAGAACTATATTAACGCTTCGTTTTCGTTTAATAAAACTTCATTTTATTTATCCGATAAAAACGTAAAAAATAAGCGATAATCCTGATTAGAATTATTTACTAAATTATTTATAATTTACGTTATAAGATTATAACCTTTTTCCGTATGCAAAATATTACAGTTATCCGAAACCAAATTATCTTTAACGAATTCGGTACCAAAAGTTACGTAAGTAATTACGTTAAGGTTATTTACAAAATAATTTTCGTTTTTAATCGTATTTAATTAATTAAATTTACCTTCGTTATTAATAATAAATATGGTATCGTTAAAATCGACAAGTTTAATTTTTATAATTTGCCGGCCCGCTGTTAAAATATTTTCGTATTTTTAAGTATTTTTTTAGCCTAAAATGGATATTTTTTTAATAAACCAAAAATTACGAAACAAAAAATGTAAACGTTCGAAAATTTCCGTACGGGAATCTCGAATAATATGGCGCCTATCTTACGAAAAAACATAACGCGCATAAAATTTACGTTAAAAGGAAATACGGTACTTAATTAAAAACGAATCTCGGAAAAAGATAATATTAACGTTATGTATATTATTTTTCGATCGGCGGAGTTCGCCAGCAAGTTATAAGTTATAATGTTCGCCTTTTCGATTAATTATTTTCCATGTTTTTTTGGGGGGTTTCATAAAAGTTAAACTTAATATTAAGATCGAATCCCTAAGTACATAATCTGATATTACAAAATATAATATTTAATCGCAATAAAGCATCTTTTTACCGTAATTACTTTAACCGGCCATATAAAAAACCCGATAATATCGATATTAACCGTTTAATATAATTAACGTTATTATAACGTATGGCATACGAAAAGCATAAATAAATTTAAGCTTCTTAAAAAAAAAGCGGAAATAATTTCGGAATTCTTTATCCACAAAAATTATATTATTTAATGGTCGGTTATTATTAATAATCGGGTCGAAAAAATCGTTACTTTACGGAATACTATCCGCATTAAAAATATGGCCGGCCCCATAATTAGCCAATAAAAGGACTTTTTCCGGGACGTTTTAATTAAAATTATATCGTTTAAAAAATAATATATGTTAATTATATATCCGAACTAAAAGATGAAATACTTATAAATTATCCGCTAAATTATTTATGTTATTAAATAATGTATTATTAATAAATAACAACAAAACCTTTTTATTAGATAAACTTTTATTTATTAATATATTTTAATTAAAATCTTACGGTATTTCCCTGGTTTATTGGACGTATTTAGAGTATTTCGAAATTATATTATACGCCATAATCTCGAATTTAGTAACGGCTAACCCGGAATATATATATTTAATAAATTTAGTAAGTTAAATTTTCGAAAAAAGATTTTCGATCGATTTATTTCTGGTAATTCCGTATACGTTAGATATTTCTTTTATAAATAGTCCGTATCGGTCCCATAATTTTTGCAAAAATAACGCAAATATGCGAACATTATATATATAAAAGATAAAACGTTCGAATAAATAAAATTTCGGTAACTTTTAATATAATTACGTTATTTTATTTAAGAATTAACGATCCGCCTTTAAGGTTACTTACGTTATATGCGCCCCGTCGATATTGTTAAGTTAATAAATACGTATAAATATAAGTAGGAAGTTTATTTATATATAGAACAAGGTAGGAACGGAAAGAAACTACCGCTTTTTATTATATAGGTCGATTGTTTCGGTTTAATTAACCTATATTTTCCGGATATAACTAATTGGTTTTTAATTTTTATAAATAAAATTAAAGTAAATCGAAAACCGATAATATCATTCTTTTTTAAAACCGCATACTTTTTGAAAAAAAATTCGATAAATATTATAAGTACCCTTAATAATACCTTCGTTTTGGTTAATTATACCTAATAAAATCGAACGGCGTTTATTATACGGTAAACATTTTAATTTAAAGACCCTGGAAACTTTTGTTTATTTCGTTTATAAAACGTATTAATAAAAATAAAGAATAAATTCCGGATAATGTTAATTACGAACTAACGGGAAATACTTAGTAATATTAATTATTATTATAACGTTTTCTAAAACCATTTTGTTTTGTAATGTTAATTAAAACGGAACATAAATTACTTTAACTTTTTTTTAAGGATACGGTTATAATAATCGATAAAGGCGGTAATAAGGTTCCGTATAATAAAACCGTATTAAAGCGTTATATTACGAATATGGTCTTAAATATTACAGTTATTATATTAAAACATAATATTATTTTATCGTGTAAAGAAAATAACGTAATTATTTTTATTACCTTTAATAACCGGGTTACGTTTTTATTTAGCGTAAAATAATTTTCGTAACTATTTAACCCTTTTAATATATTAATCTTATTTCGTAATAATCTCGAAAATAACAAAAACCTGCTTAATAAATAAGGTAAATAACTGCCGTTAATTTTGGAAACGATTTTAACCATAATAATTAAGACCATAAGGAAAAAATACGTAAGAACGTCCGGATTGTTATTATTACGAAACCGCTTCGTTTTCGATTTCGTATTATACGATTGCCACTTTTTCCTTAGGTATATAATTACTTGGTTTAAAAGCTTAAACTAATTAAAAGTTAACGTATTTATAAACCGTTAACCTTTATCCAAGGTAATATGAATTATTTTAATATTAAGTGATAAATCTTCCGGTAGGCGGCGAAATTTAAGCCGTTTTATAAAAGTTATAAACTTCCCTTATAACGTATTATGGTATTTACTAATAATAAGGTCTTAATTAATAAAAGTTATAAACTTTTCCCAATTATTACATGTTAATAACTTATTACGTATTCGTTCTTTTTTTAATACGTTAATTAATTGGTTAATCCGAGCGGTCGAACTAGTAACTCGGCCTATATCGTCGTAAAGGATCCAGTTACGGATAAAACTTTCGAAACCCATATCTGGCCGTTACTGTTATTAAAACGTTAACGTACGTTTACGTACATCTTATTTTGTTAAGCTTACGCGGTAAAATAGGGAGAATTCGGATTTATCGTATTTTTTTAAAAAGGCGATAATAACGCGACGTATTCGGGCTATAATTAATGGATACGTTAAGGTTTAAAAATAACAAAAGGGTCCTAATTAAACCTAGTATAATATTAATGATACGTTATAACGTAGGAATTCGTATAAATATATATATAACTAAAAAATACGTTTTGTTGTTAAGTTATTACGGAATTTCTTTTTAAAAAAAAAAAATCTATAGAACGGACCCCTTTTTCGCACAACTACAACTGAGGCCTCGCTGGCTCGTTACGGGGATTTGGGGTTTGATTGGTTAATTTTTAGCGTTATGGAGCGGTACTTAAGTGACTTCGAAGAAAATGGAGAACGAGCTAGGGAGGCCTGAGCTAGCTGAGGTAAGGTACGTCTTAGTACATCTTTAAGACGTCATGGACTTAGAACAGATAAACAAGACGGTACTCCGTCTTAAGATAGCTGGTAGCTAGTTGAATAAAACATCAAGGATTTGCTCTAATAATTACCATACCTGATATTATAAAAAAATTTGTTGAAAAGCTCATCTTGTCAAAGTTATAAATATTATTTTTTTACGATACCGTATTTTACGATTATAACCTGCACAAATTCGAATTATTTATAAAACCTTTCTAGATTTTTATATAATATCCGTTAATACTTATTTTTTTCGATTTAACCGTATCTTAAATATTTTTTTTTCCGTTGTATAACGTTTAACGCTTAATTAACCTCAATACGTATCGTAACGCGCTAGACCAGTAATAAATTCGCTATTTTAACGTAATAAAACCTCATAAAAAACGTTCGCGCTTTTAAAGTAAAACCTCTGTTAATAATAGATTTTTCTTTAGTTAAAGTTAATTTTCGCAAATTAAGGATAATATTAAATCGGGCGCGTCCATCGTAATATCTGACTTTTATAATCGCTTCGGTAATATTGTATATAAAACTAAACTTTATATAATTAAAAATAAAATTTTATAACGTACCATATAAGCGAAGCGAATGCACAAGCGAAACAAATAAATTTTAGCACGTTTTAACCATCCAACTTAATTATCCATTTCTTAATACTAATAATATGGAACGGCTTACAAAAAAAGCGAAAATAAACTTAGCCGTTTCGGCTAAAAAAGGGAACCCGAAAATTAATTATACGACATTTAGTTTTATGTATAAAGTTACCCAAACTACGTTATATAAACGATATAACGGTAAACGCGCCCAAGCCAATATTATTCCCAATTCGCGAAACCTAACGCTAACCGAAAAATAATTTATTATTAACCGAATCCTTAACCTAAATATACGAACGTTTCCTATCCGGCTTTAGTATATTAAAAATATAGCGAATTTGCTGCTAACTTAACGCGTTACGACGCATATCGGGGTTAATTGGGCGTCGAACTTTGTTCGACGGCAAAAAAAACTTAAAACGCGTTTAAATCGAAAAATTAATTATTAAAAGGTATTATATAAAGATCCAAAAGTATTTCGCAAATAATTCGACCTTATTCGGGCTACAATCGTCAAATATAGTATCGTAAAAAAAGATATTTACAACTTCGACGAGACGAACTTTTTAATAAGGCTTTTAATAACATACGGTATAATAATTATAAATACCGAAAAACGTAAAAAACCTCAATAGGCGTAATAAGGTAATCGGAAATAAATTATAATTATATAAATTATTAATTCGTAAGGTTAAGTTATATTATTATTTATTATTTTGGCGAAAAAAACCTACCTTAATTTTTAATATCGCGATAACTTATTATTAGCCAATTAAAAAATCGGTACTAATTATAATAACTAGATAATAAACGAATTAAGTTTAAAATAAATCCAGCATTTCGATAAATATATTCGAACGCGTACAAAAGAAATAAAACGCCTCCTTATCCTCGACGGCCACGAAAGCCACCATTCGATAAAATTCGAAAAATACTGCGCGAATAACGACATCATTACTTTTTACATACCCTTTCATTCCTCTTATCGGCTCCAACCTTTTAACGTATCTTACTTTTCCGTCTTAAAACGTACTTATTTACTTTATATCGAAAATTTAATACGACGTTACTATACCTATATCGCGAAAAAAGATTTTCTTACCGATTTTTACGACGCGTTTAAAATTGCCATAACGTCCGATAATATCAAAGCTAAATTCGCAAAAGCTAAACTTATTTCATTTAATCCTAATAACGTCCTTTCCGAATTAAAATTTTCTTTAACTGTACCTACGCCGACCGTTTCGCCGCTTACTTCCGCCGGTTTTATTTTTTCCCCCTCCCGCAAAAACCCCTAAAAATATCCAAAAAATAACGAAATAAAAACATTACTTATAAAAAAAATTTAAAAATTACCAGGGCAGCTCGCCGACAAAAATGATTAAATCGGTTAATCTTTTAACCAAAAGTAACTTATTATTTTTGCATAAAATTACATTTCTTCGGAAAAAAACCGCCCAATTACGCGAAACGAACCATCTTCTCAGCAAACGCCGAAAGACCAAAAACAAACGTCTTTAAAAAAAAAGGAACATTTACTATACAAGAAGGACAAGTTCTTCTAGCCAAAAAAGAAAAAGGTAATAAAAAATCCCAGCTAACAGCGGCTAAAAGTAGTCGTCGTAAAAAAATTAAGACGAAAAAACGAAAGTATGGCGTCTACGGCAAGCCCGGACATAATACGCGTACTTATAAAGAAGCTATAAATACGTCTAACGAAAGAAAATCCGATTAATTTAAATGGATTTGATATGTTATGATGGATTAAATTGATTTTATTGTTGCGAGGTGCCAAAAACCATTCGCTTCGCTTCTATGGTACGTTATTTTAACTTAAACGATTAAATTTATCCGAGATTCTTTTATAAAACGTTTCATAACGTATGTGTTAAAGAATAAACAAATGAAGGTAAATAAAATATTAAATTAAAATGAGTCACAAGTTTATTTAAATCGCGAGCTTGTATGGGACGCTAGCCCAATTATTAATATTTAATTATCCGATAAAATTATATGAGTCCGACCGCGCCGCAGGCTTATGTAGTACGTTATAATACATATACTAATTTTTTAAAGTTTATAACTTCTAGCTTAAACTTTTTAAAAAACCACTATTACATATTTTATACTTTACCGGTATTAAATTCAATTTACTACTACACTCTGAGTAATGAAGCCTTGCTATGTAAAATAAAAAGGTTATTTCTCAACCTACACCGCTTATTCCCTAAGGCCTGCTTATTATCCCTTACATGACAGTGCAACAAGAGTTCTGTTTCTTCGCGCTCTGGTAGAATGCTTTACTTTGCGTGCTCAGGTCGGAGCTCTTAGCCACCAAGTCATCAATTTTCTCCCCTCTCTGCAGTACACTCTCAATGGTCTTATGGAGCACTATCTTGGTCTCGTCCAATTCCTTTTGGATCTTCATGATGCTATTTGCTTGGCTCGGATCCTGGCATGTGTCCAGGTGTTCCTTCAACGCGGGAAAGCTGATTTGATTGTCTTGCATGGGCCGTCCTGGCTTCCAACTTGGATTCTGAGTCAGGAAGTTATCCGACACCTTGGAGAGGACAGCATGTGCGGCCAAAGGTGGGTAGTCTTTGCTTATGACGACGCCGGCGATGCCTTCGGATCGGGCGTAACAGTGGAAGACGTATCCTATTTCGTCTGTCAGAAGCTTGCCACCATAGCCAGGGTGGACAGCCGCAACGGCTTAGGGCAGGTCGACAGTACCCTGCTCTTCAATACTTTGCCTCTGGCCCGGCTTGGTCCGTTCCGCGATAGTTTTACTGAACATAGTCATGAATTTGGAGTATTCGCTTCTGGTGAAGCGGGAAAACTCGCTAAGTTCATATTCGGCGCACAGCTGAACTGCAGGTGTTTGGGTGTTGTCTAGTATCTACAGGCACATGACACAGCATTAGTAGAGCTGATTGACCGCCGGGTCCATGTAAAATGAACTTACTCCGATATAGTACAGCTTCATGTTTATGTTTGATGGATCAAGTTCCGATGAGGCTGTAAAACGATCAGACAGGTGAACGAGGGTCGAATGTACGGACGCTCAAAGGATGCCGTCTGAGAGCCATGCGTAGGTAAAATGGAAAGTGGTTGCGTATTGTAACAGTGCAAGTGCGGGGCGAGGCGGTCAAAAGCGTATGCCATCACAAATTGGCAGTAATTTAAGATAATCAGTACAGGTACATATGTACTTACATCAGCCCAGCTCAGCCCTCGGTAAGTGGTACTGAGTATCAGGCCGAATAAAAATATCCTTGTCAGGTAGTCCTTAGAGCCACACCAACGCTAATCTTAATACTAATTGGCTGCAAGCTTCCTATTAACTTCATGGATACGTGATGCCGCCCTTATTACGTATACACTTCCTTAGCGGTACCGTCTAACTGCTTCCGCCGTTTAACTGCTTGCGCCGTTTAATTGCTTCCGACTAAAAGCTGTCAGGACGTAGTCGCTGCTGACGGGTGGCACACGAAGAACTAAAGGGCTGGCCGTTGAATTAACAAAGGCAGTGGATATCTATTAGAATATGGTGTATTTGTATGACAAGCGCCAGGTCCTGAATAGGTTAGATGGCTCGGGAGTACCTGCCTAGGATGTTTAACTTACCCCTACGACGTAGTATTGCCCTTACCGCAGCTAGCTTACTACTACTCTCAGGGGTAACTTTTGTTCGTTACCTCCACCCACCCCACTTGGTTCCGTTACAAGCTAATATGTAGTCTCCCATAGGATTTGTATGGAAATTTATCTGTTACTACATATCTGTAAGTCGTTGCCACTATAACCTTTATATAACGTTCTATCAACCTACTACCAGTTGTACTTGCTTCAAATCAAGACTTTCTCGTGATTTCTAATATGGAACTAGAAGCCCTGCTTCGATATATTAAAAGAAAAAACCCTTTGCGGAACGTCGCCATAAAAAAGCCGCCAAAAGCCTTAACAAGTAGGGCAAGATGAACTGGTGCGTTGAAAGTGGTGGGAAACGGCAGAGGAATTGATGCAGGTATTTATGCATATGAAGTGGGTGGGAGTATACATTCTAGCTGCGTAGGAAATCGGGTGGAGCGGCGGAGGTCACTAAGACAAATACCCCTGTGAGTTATATATAGTGTTATGGGTAAGTTTGAAACACTGCTAGGTATGCGGGTCCCACCTAGGCTTCTATAGGGGTTGGAAACGCTTCGGAACTGTTGTCATATATAGAGGGCTAACCCATGTAAAAGCTAACCTAATTTAGGTAGGTGGTTACTTACCTCAGCTGGCTCAGGCCTCCCTGGCTCGTTCTCCATTTTCTTCGAAGTCACTGAAGTACCGCTCCATAACGCTAAAAATTAACCAATCAAACCCCAAATCCCCGTAACGAGCCAGTAAGGCCTAAGTTATAGTTATACGAAAAAGGGGTCCGTTTTGTAAATTTTATTATTAAGAAAAACGGAAATCTGTAATAACTTAACAATAAAACGTTTCTTATAAATATATATATATATTTATACGATTTCTTTAATTATGGCTTATTATTAATATTACTTTAATTTTAATTAGGACCCGTTTGTTACTTTTAGATACTAACGTATTTATTAGTTATACCCCGAATACGTTACGTTATTTTCGCCTCTTTCAAAATACGACGAAACCAAATTTTCTTAATTTTATTACGCGAACTTAATAAAATAAGATATACGTAAACGTACGTTAGCATTTTGGCAATAACGACGGATGGATATAGGATTCGAAAGTTTTATCCGCGGTTAGGTCCTTTATAATAATAATAGCCGAGCTTATAGTTCGACCACCCGGATTAACCGATTAATTAATATATTAAAAAAAACGAATACGCGATAAGTTATTAACTTGGGAAAGTTGGTAAAAGTTTATTTTTTTTATTAATTAGGACCTTATTATCAGTAAATATCATAATACGTTATATAAAAAGTTTATAGCTTTCGTAAAAGGGCCTAAATTTCGCCGTCGGTTAAAAAATTTATTACGTAATATTAACATAATTTATATTACTTTAAACGAAAGTTAATATTTTATAAATATCTTAGTTCTTAATTAATTTAAGCTTTTAAATTAAGTAATTATATACTTAAAAAAATGGCAGTCGTATAACGCAAAACGAAAGGCGAAAGGCGAAGCTGTTTCGTAATAATAACGATCCGGCCGTTTTTGTATATTTTTTCCTTATAATTTTAGTTATTATAGTTAAAATCGTTTCTAAGATTAACGGTAGTTATTTATTTTATTTATTAGGTAAGCTTTTATTAATTTCGGGTTTATTACGAAATAAAATCGATATATTAAAGGGGTTAAATATTTATAAAAATTATTTTATTTTAAATAAAAACGTTACCCGGTTATTAAAGGTAATAAAGGTAATTACGTTATTTCCTTTTTAATAATACCGTTTTAATTAAGATAAGTTAAGTTTTATAACCAGGTACGATAAAATAATACTATGTTTTAATACGATAACTTTAATATCTAAAATTATGTTCGTAACATAACGTTTCGATACGGTGCCGTTATACGGAACCTTATTATTATTTTTACCCGTTATTATAACCGTATCCTTAAAGAAAGGTTAGAATAATTTATGTTTTATCTTAATTAATATTATAAAATAAAATGGTTTTACGAAACGCTATAATAATATCTGACATTACCAAATATTTTCCGTTAGTTCGTAATTAATATTATCCGGAATTTGTTCCTTATTTTTATTAATACGTTTTATAAGCAAAATAACTAAAATTTCCAGGTTTTCCTAAATTAAAAGGTTTATCGTATAATAAGCGCCGTTCGATTTTATTAAGTCCAGTTAATTGAAATAAAGGCATTATCGACGGTACCTATAACGTTTATCGAAAGTTTTTAAAAAAATATACGGTTTTAATTTTTTTTTTTTTCGGTTTTCGAATTATCTTTATTTTATTTATAAGGATTAAAAGATAATTATTTATATCTGGAAAATATAAGCTAATTAAATTAAAACAATTAATTTATATAATAAAAAGAGGTAGCTTTTTTCCGTTCTTACCTTATTTTATATATAAATAAACTTCCTGCTTATATTTATGCGTACTTATTAATTTAATAATATTAAAAAGACGTATATAACGTTAACAATTTTAAAAACGGATCGTTAATTTTTAAATAAAATAATGCAGTTATATTAAAATGTGCTGAAATTTTACTTATTCGAACTTTTTATTTTTTATATATATAATATTCTCATATTTGCGTTATTTTTATAAAAGTTACGTAATCGATATAAACTATTCTTAAAAAAATATTTGACGTATACGGAATTACTGAAAATGAATCGATTAAAGATCTTTTTTCGAAAATCCTGCTTACTGAGTTTATTAAATATATATATTCCCGGTTAACCGTTGTTAAGTTTAAGATTATCGCGTATAATATAATTTCGAAATATTTTAGTTATGTTAAGTAAATAAGGGAAATATCGTAAGGTTTTAATTAAAACGCGTTAATAAATAAGGGTTTATTTAACGAAGATTCTTTATCATAATTTGTTAATAATACGTTATTTAATAATATAAATAATATAACAGATAATTTGTTAATATTTTAATTTTTAATTCGGGAATATAATTTACGTATGTTAATTTTTAAACGACGTAATTTTAATTAGAACGTTTTAAAGAAACTCCTTTTATTGGTTAATTTTAAAGCCGGCCGTATTTTTAATACGGATAATATTTTATGGGGTAATAATTTTTTTAATCCGACCGTTAATAATAACCGACCGTTAAAAGATATAGTTCCTATCGATAAAAAATTCCGAAATTATTATGTTTTTTTTTATAAAAAAAGGTTAGGTTTATTTATACCTTTTATATGCTATACGTTATAACGATATTAATTATATTAAACGGTTAATACCGATATATTATCCGTTTTTTATGAGGCCGGTTAAAATAATTACGGCAAAAAAATGCTTTACTTTAATTAGATATTACGTTTTATAGTATTAAATCGCGTACTTAAAGATTCGATTTTAATATTAAGTTTGGCTTTTACACAATCCAAAAAGAAAAAAGGAAAGTATTTAATCGAAAGGGCGAATATCATAACCTATAGCTTACTGGCGAACTCCGCCGGTCGAAAAATAATATACATAACGTTAATATTGTTTTTTTCCGATATTCGTTTTTAATTAGGTACCGTACTTTTTTAACGCAAATTTTATACGCGTTATGCTTTTTTGCGAGATAGGCGTTATGTTATTCGAAACTTCCGTACGGAAATCCTTAAACGTTTTTATTTTTTGCTTTATAATTTTTAATTGGTTAAAAAATATTTATTTTAGGTTAAAAAAATGGTTAAAAATTCGAAGATATTTTAATTACGGGCTGGAAAGTTATAAAGATTAAATTTATCGATTTTAACGGTACCGTACTTATTATTAACGATAAAGGTAAGCTTACGTTAGGTAATGAACGAATTAAGCTTAAAATAAATTTTACATTTTAACAAATATATACGAACGCGTACGAAAGGATCGAAACGGTTTTTAATCTTCGACGGTTACGAAAATTATTATTGGATCGAATTTAAAGAATATTACGCAAATAACGGCATTATTATATTTTTTATACTTCCTTATTTTTCCTATCGGCTTTAACTTTTTAACGTATCCTGTTTTTTATTTTAAAGCGCGTTTATTTATTATACATCGAAAACTTAATAGGACGTTATTACATTTATATCGCGAAAGAATTTCTTTGGCTTTTACGACGCGTTTAAAGTTGCTATAACGCTCGATAATATTAAATTTGGCTTTTAAAAAGCTGGATTTATTTTAATCGATTTTAATAACGTTTTATCCGATTTGTTTTTTAAAATTTAGTTTTTCTTATATCGACCGTTTTCTTATTTACTTTTGCTGGTTTTATTTCCCCGCCTGCGAAAACCCTTGAAAGTATCCGTAAAATAATAAGATAAGGACGTTATTTATAAAAAGAAGTATTAAAAATTACTAGGGTAACTCGCTAACAAGAATAATTAAATCGGCTGGTTATATAATTAAAGGTTATATGTTACTCTTGCATAATGCCGGGTTTTTTTCAGGAAGAAAACGTTTAATTACGCCGAAACGAATTATATCTTAAGCAAACGTTGGAGGACCAAAAATAAACGTTTTTAAAATGGAGAAATCTTTACTATATAAAAAGAACAAGCTTTCCTGGCGGAAAAGGAAGTGGATAGTAAAAAAGTGCAATTAATAACGGCTAAAGGTGGTTGTCGTAAGAGGGTTAAGACGAAAGAATGGGAATGTAACGTTTGCGGCAAGCCCGGACATAATGCGCGTACTTGTGATAAAGCTATAAATACGTTTAGCGAAAAAGAATCCGATTTAGTTTTATCAATTTAATATGTTATGGTTGTTTAATTTGAATTTGTTGTTACGGAGTGCCAAAAAGTGTCCAGCTCGCTTATGTGGCACGTTATTCGAAATTATTTTATATAATAAATCGGTTTATATTATTAACTTATCCTATGAATTAAACTTTTACATTATTACCTAAAAGTATCTTAATATCTTTTTATAAATAATACATTTTGATTTAAATTTTAATAAGTTACGTATTAAATTTATTAAGAATTATATATTATATTAAGGTATATTTTAATTATTAATTATAATGTGTCCTTTTTTTTATAAATATTCGAATAATCGGACTAAAATTATCTTTCTTATTATATTATTTATATTTATATATTTATCTTATATATTTAGCTTTTAGTTATAACGTTTTACCGTTCCGGGAATCTTATTAATAACCGTATAAATTGGTTTATTCTTTTTAAAACGGCTATAAGTGTGAAAGGCTTAACCTGTGCGATCTGCAAAGGGTTTTATTTTCTAACTAAAGAGGAAAGAAAAGAGAAGATCGAAAATACAGTTTGTGTGCGAAGATATATAGCGCTGCGTTAGCGCAGCGCACTTTTAGCGGCTTGGCACCGACGAAAGCTTGGTGCCATGATAGGCCTAAACGCAACCCCATTATATAACCCCCTTACTTATCCGAAGGGGGGTTAATGTACTGATTGCGCTAATTTTATAAATTTCGACAGAGCGGACTTTAAATTTATCGCTTATTATCATTTGCGTTTCGGTAATATAATTCAAGTTTTTAGTTATATCGTCGAGAGTGGACTTTTTAAGATCCCGAACTTCTTTAATATTTACAAAATTTACTTTTATAAGTAAACGGGATAAAGCGTCGAGTATAAAGTTAACTCGATCCGATATGTAACGAACGTTAAATAAAACTTAAAAAATACGTAAATGCCACCATAAGTCTGGTATTTATTTTAATAAAGTTAACGAAACGTAAATTCGTTTAGTTAACAATACCTTTTGTAACCTTATAGTCCGTTAGAACTATTATTAACCGGGTGCAGGATTAAATTTGGACTTTAAGCTCACGTACCGTCCATACGAAATATACGACCTCGAACTCGGTGGCGCCGTAACGGTAGGTTGCTAATAAAAATATTTAAATCGGCTAGTTTATAACAAAAGGTTATATGTTACTTTTACATAAAGGCGCTTTTCTTCGGGAAGAAAGCGCCCAATTACGCGAAACGAATTTCTTCTTAAGTAAACATCGGAAAATTAAAAATAAACGTCTTTAAAAAGAAGGGATACTTATTATTCAAAAAGACAAGCTCTTCTGGCCGCAAAGGAAAAAGGTGATAAACAAATGCAGTCAATAACGGCTAAAGGTAATCGTCGTACAAAGGTTAACACGAAAAAAACCAAAATATAACGTCTACGGCAAGCCCAGGCATAATGCGCGTACTTACGAAAAAGCTGTAAATACGTCTAGCAATAAAGAATCCGATTAATTTGAATTGATTTAATATGCCACGTTTAACTTATTTAACTCTGTTGTCGCGAGGTGCCAAAAACCGTCCAGAATGCTTGTGCGTCCAGAGTGCTTATGTCGCACGTTAGTTAAAATGTTAATAAAAAGGAGTCGCTCGCTTGTATAAGTCGTTCGCTTATATAGCACGTTAGACTTAATTAGTTAGATACGATTAAAAACGAAAATTAGCTTATAAATAGCTTTAACGTAACTGCCCGCGCAGTTTTTAGTACCAAATTTGCTATATATAATTTGATTTTAAACGATTATAATATCCTACATACGGAAAAGGGTTATGATCTTATGGTACAAATTGTAAATAACTCGATCGATGGTTTTAATTAGTGTTACAGACTAACACCTTACCAGCTTGGGCACACGGTCGGGACAAGACTAGGAATTAACCGACGCCCAGAAATGTTACATGTTAATAAATGAATGAATTTAAGTGAAATTAATGCGGTATGAATTTAAATGGATTTCCTTATTTATAGGAATCCTTTAACGTACCACATAAGCGAACCGAATGCACAAGCGAATCGAACGGATTTTTGGCACGTTCTAATCATCCAACCTTAATTATCCATTTTTCAACATCAATAATATGGAACGACTTACAAAAAAGCGAAAATAAACCTAACCGTTCAATCTAAAAATCGAACCCCGAAACTTAATTATGCGATACTTAATTTTATATATAAAGTTACCTATATTACGTTATATAAATGATGTAACGGTAAACGCGCCGTAACCGACATTATTCCTAATTCGCGAAAATTGACCCCGACCGAAGAAAAATCTATTATCGATCGAATCCTTAACCTAAATATGCGAACGTTTCCTGTCCGGCTTTAGTACGTTAAAGATATAGCAAATTTGTTACTTACTTAACGTGTTGCGATATGCGTTAGGATTAAGTATACGTCGAATTTTATTAAACGGTAAAAAATATATATAACGTATTTAAATCAAAGATTTAATTATTAAAAAATTTTATGCAAATATTTAAAAACATTTCGTAAATAATTTTAACTTATTTGCATTATAGTCGTAAAATATAATATCGTATAACATCTTTTTAATAACTTTAACGAAACTAGAGTTTTAAAAGCAATTTTTGATAATATGGGATATAATAATTTTAAAAAACGAAAGATATTTAAATAAATATAATTAAAAAATTAGGAATAAGTGATAATCACATAAATTATTAATTGGTGAAATTGAAATTTACCCCTACTTATTATTTTACCGCAAAAAACTTATTTTAATTTTTAAGATTATAATAATTTATTATTAATGTAAAAATTTGTTCTTAATTAGAATAAATAAGTAATGATCGAATTAAAGTTAAAATAAATTTAATATTTTAATAAATATATTCGAACGCGTACGAAAAAAACAACACGTTTTTTAATTTTCGACGGTTACAAAAATTGTTATTTAATAAAATTCGAAAAATATTACGTGAATAACGTTATTATTACGTTTTATATACCCTTTTATTTTCTTAGCGGCTTTAACTTTTCGATATATTTTGCTTTTCCGTTTTAAAACGGGTTTAATCGTTTTATATCGAAGGTTTAATACGACGTTACCATATTTATATCGCGAAAAAAGATTTCCTCGCCAGTTTTTACGACATATTTAAAGCTGCCATAACCTCCGATAATATCAAATTCGGATTTGCGAAAGCTGAACTTCTTTTATTCGATTTTAGTAACGTTTTTCCTTCCATTTAAAAATTCTGGTTATATTTATACCGACCGTTTCGCCGCTCACTTCCGCCGTTTTTATTTTTTTTCCCCTTTTACGAAAACCCCTAAAAGTATCCGAAAAATAACGAAATAAAGACGTTACTTATAAAAAAGAAATTAAAAATCATTACGGCAGCTCGCGAATAAGAATAGTTAGATCCGTTAATCTTTTAATAAAAAGCGACTTTTACTTTTTATATAAAATTACTTTTTTTCGCAAAGAAAGCGCCTAATTACGCAAAACGAACCACATTTTAAGTAAACGTCGGAAAACTAAAAATACACGTTTTTTAAAAAGGAGGATCACTTATTATATAAACAAGATAAGCTTTTTTAACTAAAAAGGAAATAAGTAGTAAAAAAGTGCAGCCAACAACGGCTGAAGGTATTCGTCATAAAAGGGTTAAGACGAAAAAAAGAAAATGTAGCGTTTGCGGCAAGCCCGGATATAATGCGCGTACTTCTAAAAAAGCTATAAATATGTTTAGCGAAAAAGAATCCTATTAATTTAAATTGATTTAATGTGTTGTGGTTGATTAATTTAAATTTTTTATCGCGAGGTGCCAAATTCCATTCGATTTGCTTGTGCGTTCGGTTCGCTTATGTGGTACGTTATATATAATAGTTATAAATATGAAGGGATTTACCGATTTAAAAAAAATCTAACTTCGGATACATATTTTCGATACTCTTCATAGGTGAGATAAATTCCCAGTTTATAATATAACATTGTTATTTGAATTTTAATAATTTATTATTATTAAATGTAATTATTGCATATCTTATTGCTCAATTCCTTACAATATTGCTGTTATTATAAACTATACGATTAGATTTAGTAATTAACTAAACCGACCAGCCGTTCTACGTCATAAGATTTTATTTAATATTACTGTTAAATTTTAAGTAATGTCCCTGATATTATATTATTTATTAAGTAGCCCGCCCTTAAGGCAACCTTTAAGCTTTTAGAAGATAATATTATAAATTCCGATAACGAAAAATTCGGACTTAATTTCTTTTAGGAAAAAGCCTTACGACGATTTAACTGCCTCATTAACATAGTTACGTAGCTTTTAAATGGCAAACTCGGATTTATTAATATACTAAAGGAGACCGTAACCAGTTAAAGGCTTAAAGAGTCGAACTAGCTCCATAGGTAAGCAGGGAACAGGCCGCTTAATCATCGTAACCAGTTAAACCGGATTAGCCAGCTTATTTAATATAAGCCGCTTAAATAATTTATGATAAAAATGTTAAAAAAGTTTTAAAGGTTATTATACCCGACCCGTTTAACGGAATTATTGCCAACTTATAACAGTTTTTTATAAAATTTGGCGCGTATTTCGGATACTTTCCGATTAGGTTTTATAATATTTACCTTTTAAGTCGAGTTGATTATAGGATAATTAACCAGAAACGCGGTTATTTGATTCAAGTCCGTCCTTTATAAATAAGTTACTAACCCTTTTAAATAATATATAACGATTATAAGATGTTTAAGAAAAAATTAGAAAAAGTATTCGAAATAGTAAAAAAACCGAATTAAGACCGAAAATAAGATTAAGGATTTAAAATAAAAGCGATTAGTTTCTGAATACGGCAATTCCTTCGTTTAATTAGCCCTAAAAATTAATTAAGGATAAGAAGTATTAATGGTTATATTCTTTAACGGCTTGAAAAAAGTTTAAAACTTTTATTTAAGAATGAACGTTTCGAAAAGTTGGTAGATTATATCGCTATGATAGTTAAGATAGCCGACCGACAGTATACCTAAAGGATTCGATATTTTAAAAACTGGCAAAATAATAAGCTGAGGTAATTCCTTAGTACTAATACGCTATGAGGTATAAATACATCCTATAAAACCGTACCTGGACTTATAAAGATAGGAGCAATATAATAATAAAACCGACGCCAGATTCAGTGCTATAATTATAACAAGATGGGACATAAAGCCTATCAATATAAAGAACCTAAAAAATAACAATAAAACACCTGGATACCGGTTCCTTCAGGACCGCCATAAAATAGCAAAAATAATAATAAATCGATTAATATAATTAAAGTTAAACACGATTATAATCTCCTCAAGGTAATATAACAAGAATTAAAACAAGTAAAGAATCTATTTCTAAGAGTTATCTAAAAAAATAACGAGCCTTAACTATAGGACTTACTGTAACATAATAACTAAAGGAATACGACGTATAAAAGAAGCTTATGAAAGATAAACTACATTTCCGTTCCTAATAAAAATGGCAATAACGCTACGAACAGTTAAAACTAAGGTATAAATTAAGAAATTATTAAAGTTAGGAGAAAGCTTTTTACTAAAATAACCAAAGTAATATGGAAAACTTTATGTTATCCATTATAAGCGTACTTATTACAACGTATATATACAAGAATAGTAATATATCGAAAAATGAATTACGCTAATATATAACTAAAGATTTATTTTCCGTAATAAACCGGAGTAGATTTTAAGGACTAAAAATGGTATAAAAATTTAAAAGAGGCCGCCTTATAAGATATTATCGACATTATTATAATAATAATAAATTAGCTCGAAAAAAAATTGCTACCGTAACGAACACTTTATGTATTATTTTGGATAATGCTACTATAAAATAAAAGATAAATGAATTCATTAAACGGTTATAAAGGTATCCTTGGAAATAAATAATAATTTAAGCTTCTAGCTAGCCCTTAAGGGAAATCTAAAGGAACGATAAAAAAATTTAAAAAAGATCGAGGAACGAGATAAGGATATATAAGGTGATATGATGCCTATTTCCAAGTACGATAAGAAGGGCAGAAAGACCCCGAACCAGAATATATTAGCAAAAAAGATTTTTAGACATAAATCGCTTTACTTAAAGGCCCCCTGCACCGAGAGAAAGGATGGTTAAAGTAATTATAGGTCCTCAATTACCAAAATTAAGAGCGAATTAAGGCGTTCAAGAACTATTTAAAAGGCGAACGCCACCTGTAAGAAAGCCGTAGGATGGTAAAACCCTCAGAAGCTAACAGGAGCTTCTAGAAAGGGCTTTAAACGCGATAATAAAAACCA
Organism: Monosporascus ibericus; assembly: GCA_004154915.1. NCBI lineage: Eukaryota > Fungi > Ascomycota > Sordariomycetes > Xylariales > Monosporascus > Monosporascus ibericus. Next base: position 36,615 of record QJNU01000198.1, read on the forward strand.
AAATAACGTTATCATTTTGTAACGACAAATTAAAATATACTAATGAACCGTATTTATAGTCTACGACGTAATAAAAGGTAAGTATATTATACCGGATATAATTAATTAATTCAGCTTATAAGGTTCATTATATATCCGCAGTAACATATAATTAATCCCGATTAAAAAGAATTAATATTTAAAATTACCTAACGAGCCTAGAATTAATAAAACGAATATAGTTAGTGGAAAATATATTAATAACGTTCGTATGATTTAATTAGTTCTTTATGTAACCAAACTATCTTAGCATAAAAAAATATCGTCCCGGATTTCAAGGCAATCTTTATATTTTGCGAAGATTTAAGCAAACTGGCGAAATATGTTCATAACGTCCCTTACTTTACCAAACTCGAAAATATACCGTTAAAAATTACGAAGAATTATAACGTCCGTTTTAACTTTTAATATGCCGTAATGTTTATCCCGTAAGGACTTAAAATAAGCTGGCAAAGTATACTTATAACGTTCTTTACTTTAACGAACTTAAAGATATACCGTTAAAAGCCGTAAAAAGTTAAAACGTTTAGTTTAATTTTTAATATGCCCTACTTATTAACGACCGTAACCCCGTTTCGAAATCGAACGCGTTATTCGTTATTCGTTCCGATTAAGACCGGCCGGGGTTTGTTTTTTTAAAATTTTTATTTAATTTCGCCATTATTGTTATTATCGAATAAGGAGCATTTATTTTTGACGCGCAATTTTATAATATAAATAAAAATTATTATATTAATTCCATTTTCCGATATATTATACATAACATCCGGCGACGTATTATTAGATTCTGGTAATGCTTGCCTTTCCTTCCAGTAGCTGTATAAAAGTAAACGAATTATACGAATATAAATACCGTAACAAAACCGGTTTTCGTGAATCTGAAATATTAAGGAAATATGAATTTTCAACCAACATTGTAAATAAAAGGTATAAAGGAGGCTTTTAGTTAAAAGGCTTTAAAATATCACAATTTATGCGTACGGATATATATGTTACGATAACTTGGTTCGTAATATTAAATAATAACAACGTATAAACCGTATGGCGGGTTAATATTTGAATCGTTAAAATTATATTCAAATTCTTAATTTTTAGTTTAAATTAAGCGGTTACGTAAGCTACATCTTAATTAGAACTGCATGCGACTTATAATGATTTCGCGATTTTTTCCGATATTTGTCGAACTCATAACGTAATAATAATACGTACCTTATATAAATCGGTCCGAAGTATAAGGGTATAGCGCCGTTATTTTAGGTTAAATAAATCCAGCCTTTTACGGAAAGTTTCCCGTACTTTGTGTAAAATAAAAAGAATAGCTTCATCGTAAATTAAATATAACGTGAAAAAAACGTTTTTTTAAAATGTCCTAATATTACTATTTATCGAGCCCGGGAACCATTTTAACTAAATTAGCTATATTTGGGATTAAATAAAAACCTTTAACCTCATTTAACCTGGTTAGAAACGTATTAAATAAGGACGGTTTAAGTTTAATAAGAATAAACGTCTATTTTATTCCTTAACCGTCAAACGAAAAAACCAAAACGACCGCGTAAAAAATAATTCGGTTATCCGTCGTTTATACCAGATTCGATTATTGCCTAGGCCACCCTTTTTAATGAACCGGTTTTCGGTTGTTTTTGTATAAACCTTTTCGGATTCGAAGGTTCGGATATATAACTAAAATTAGGTATGCATAAATTATAATACGGTTTAACCGGGATAAGGTTATTACCATTCTTTTTTAATATAACAACCTTTTTTTTAAAAAAAGAATATGTTAAGATCACGTTATATATATATTCGCCGTTAAATAACGTATCTTGCTAAGGCTTTATTTTCGTCCCGTTCCGTAAATCGAAATCATTTTATTTCGGAAGTATGTAAGTATATTAAAATCATTTTAATTAACCGAAACATAAAATCAAAATTCGATCATTATTTCGTTTTAATTAAGATCGTTCGTAAACCTAGGTAAAGAGAAAATCGGAAATTACGAATATTAACGTATTTAAGCCGGACGTCTTTATATTCCCATAATAAATATACTTCGTTAATAACAACCAAGCTATATTATCGTTCCAGATCCGAATTTATAATAATAATTCGGAATTGTTAGCTTAATAATCATTCAGAATTAAAATAATATAATTAGATTATCCGGTAGTTATATATTCCACCATTTCTATATCGAGCTTTTTTCGTTTACCTATTACGGTAAAAACTAAATATAATATTATTAGTATAAAAACTTATTATTTATCGGTTAACTTAAATAATTAAAAACTTTTTAAACCTCATTTTAGTAACAAAACGGATATTAAACTTCCCGAAAACCAGATTATGTACCGTATTTTTTCGTAGTACAATACAGCCTTACTCGCCAAGTATAATACTTAATAATCAGCGAATAAACCGACGGCACAAAATTTTTATATAGTTATCGGCTATATATATAACGTTGGCATATACGTTAATTGCTTTTATATCGACAAGAAATTAGTAAAGCTATCGGATAAGGATAAACGCGTTACTTCCGAAGGTTAAGTTCTTAAAAGACTGGAATATATACTTTATTCTTTTTAATATCTTATCCATACTTTCGTAATCGGGAAATAATATACCCTAGGGTGTATTATAGGCGATCCTAAACTTTATATATTATTAGTTCAGCTCGTAAGATTATGTTATTATTACGCTAAAAGGAAAAGAGTATACAATCGTAATATATGGAAAACGGAATTTCTAAATATTTATTTAAGCTAGTAATAATTACGTAATCCTGATTAGGACGAAATATATATAAGGAGATAAAGATTTTAGTTCTATAACGAATTTTCACAGTTACAAAGTAGGTAATATTAGATTAAAGTTATATTCGAAATTTCTGCTTTGATAATTTCTAACGATTTGTATAAGGATGCGGAAAACGGAGCGAAAAAAATTAGAACTTGTTATCAAGCTCTATCTTTAAGGTTTTGGTGTTTTTGTGGAAAGTTTTCTTAAAAGGGTTTAATTGTACGTTTGGCCCTTGCAGCTACTTTTAAATTGAAAACTTTAGCCACGGCTGCGCCGCAGGCGCAGCTACAACCTTTAAAATAGGACCTGATCTCGATGAGGTAAGGTTTTCGTAACCCTTGAAGATAAAAATAACGTTTTCATTCTTTCGTACGCCTCCTTATATATTAAGAAAATATATAGTTCATTTTTCAATTTAACTCGTATGCTATTTCCCCATTATAATTGATTGCCAAACGAAAGAGTTTAGCTTGTGAATTAACATCTTATATAACTATAATTTATTTCTGATTTTATATTCTACTTATTTACTCTCGTTGAGTTTTTCAATATTTATAATTATTATATCTGATATTATAAAAGGGTTTTTACAGCATCCGTTGCGTCGGAATCAAAATATTTTCTTTATAATGTGGTATTCTTTAACTAAAATGCGCGTAGGTTCAAATTATTGCAAAAAGTATTCTGAATTTTTGCGTAATACAATTTAATAAGTAAATTTGAGATTTATATACATTTTAAGTTGTCTTCATCTCTTAACGAAAGTCGACCTGTATTTAACAGCTACGTATATCGTAACTAGCTAAGTTAACAGTAAATTTTTTGTATTTTACCGTATTAAAGCCGAACTAAAAATCTTTATATATTTAATTTCAAGATTTATTTAATAGGATTTTCGGCCGCCGGGTTTAATATTAGTAGTTTAAAAAATAATATCGGTTCGGCCGCGTCTACGATTACATCGAGGCTTTAAGATAATACCGGCAATATCGTAGATGAAACTAAGAGTCTTATATTTAAACTTTTAGTTTTCTATTCTAATTTAAATAACCTGGTATATTTTGAATATTTTATAAAGCATTCTATGGTAATATTAAGAAATAAATTTAGTTAAATCGTTAAAATGCTACTAAAAAATATACCTATTAGCATGTTCGGGCAGCTCGTTTATAAATCATGTTATTCGATATTTTGAGTTTTAAATACAAATATATTTTATGTGTATTTTTTAAAAAATTTAATCGATACTTTATTTAAACTAATTCGCTTAAAAACTTTTAACGTAAATATACCTCCGTCGACACATTCAAGACATTCGAAAGTATTTTTTAAAAGTCTTTTATATTAACTATAAATACCTTTTTTTAGGTCAGTTATTCTTACCCCTCTTGTTTTAAAGTTTTTATCAATTAGAATTTAGCGTAATCGATTTAACGCGTAAAATAAAAATGGTTCATCCATCGATTACAGAAATATTTATGTTCATTAATATTATTAAAACTTGGTTACCAATAGGGGTTATATTACGTATGATATTAATCCTATCAACGACGTGCTGAGAGATTATATATATTCCCGATATCACCGTTTTGTTACCAATTATACTAAAATATAAACTCCCGGTTTGCAAAGTAAGGTAAAAGTTAAGGGTTTTTAAAACTATTACTTAAATTATATCTACATAATTTTTAAAAACCCGTATTTTATATAAGCTATAATTTACCGACTTCGATGAAATGTTATATTTATAAAATACCGCATTTACATTCGTTAGGATTGTTCTAAAGAAACGGTGGAAATTAAAAACGAAGCCATATTAACAATAAAAACGAAAGATTAATTACTCCTTCCGGTAAGTTACTTTCAAACATTCGTAAATAAATGCTAATGTTTAAAAACAAAGCAATTCGTTAAAATGTATCTTAAAATATAACTAACTCTTTCTTATATTAACAAGATTTTCAATTATACCTGTCCAAATTCGGATTATTACAAGCATGCATTATTTTATCAAAGTTACGTTATTTAATGAAATTTATAAAGGTTATTACGTGTATTCGAAATATTAGTAAATGAATAAATTATATAAAGCCTAATGGTTATATTATTTCATTTTCGTTACATTTTAATTTTATCTTTTATATTTCGAACCTTTTAGATTCCACTCACTATATTTAGCACATAAGCTCAAGAATTCCATTTATGTATTAAGTATTAGAAAGTCTTATTATTTTCAAAAGTATATATCGCCGTATTTTAGGCTGATAATATATAAGAGTAAGTTACCTTATATAATGTATAAGGTTTAAATATTAAATATGTAACCTAGACACACTTAATAATATGCTATTCATAATATATATAATAAAACTCATTAATAAGAAGCGTTAATAATTCGAAGTTAAATCATAGTAGTAGTAGTAGTAGTAGTTCTGTGAAACTGAATAAATATTTTCCTAAAACGTTAAATAATGCTACGCTTTAAGAATATGCCCTTATTCATTTAGGATTGTTTTGAATCTTAGTTTAAAAAGAAGCTATTTTTAAAAACTGTGTTGATTAACTCATCAGTCTGTTAAAGAAGAAAAGGTTCTTGATATCCACTTTCCTCCTTAGCTGGAGGCTCCTTCTCCAGACGTCTTGGCATGTCTTAGCACGTCTTGACACGTCTTGGTACGTTTTTAAGACGTCATGGACTTAGAACAGATAAATAAGACAGTTCTCCGTCTTAAAATAGCTGGTAGCTAGTTAATAAGGTATTAAGGATTTGCTTTAACAGTTAATAATATCTTCGTGGTACCGAGACTTCCTAATACCTATATCTTTTTATTTTTTAACGAAAATAGGCTATCGGTAGTTTTGGAATATTAAACACGTTTTGCTCGGTGCCGTAAATATATTGATTATCGAAGATAGCTTCCTTTACTTAATCTCCGTCACCAGGTACCCATAATACGACAAGGCGGAACGTTTTTATGATATTATACCTTAAGCCTTTAAACCTTATTCTATCGCTTTATTAACTTTTATCCTGCCCCATTCCTGTCTTTATGACTTATTGTTGCTGGTGTTAAATTCGTTCAAGAGAGTGGCGATTGGAAATTGGCGAACGTTATCCCTAAGGCAGAAAGAGACGACCTGTTGCCGCGTGGACCATCAGACGAATCGTTCCTTGAAGATTCCTAACGTAAAACTCACCTTACGTCAACTTTTTAATGAAATTTACCATAAAAGGAGATTTTTTTTAAAATAAATGATTCCTATCTTTTTACTAATACCATTAACTTTTTTAACTTATTTCGCCTTTTTCGTATCACTTATACTTTCGAAAGTTTTCCATATTTATTTTGCCGGGTTTTTTAAGGTTTTAAATCTTCAATTAAATTTATAATCTTGGCAAAATAATTACTCCCGTAATAATACCGTGTGTTACTTAATTTCGTTTATTTTTTAAAGTCGGAATATTAAATCTCGAAACGCGCCAATCTCGTACTCCCGTTATAAAGTACAATACTTAATAATAGCAGACGCTGGCCTAGGTCCCTAGAAGAATTTTTAATTATAATAGCACTTTCCGAATCTTTAGCGATAAAAATAAGGTATTAGCGGACGATATATTATATATTATAACCTTAAAAAATACGTTCATCGAACTCCGCAAAAATACTATCGTAACCAAATCGTTTACGGCAAATTCGGCTAAACGAGGTCGAAATTAAGGACCAAATAAAAGTAAAAAAATAATAATCTTCATCTTATTTCCGTAACTGCAAATTTATTAAAGTTTTGGCCGATAGTTTTTCGGTTTATCCATTCCGTCCCTGATTTAACTTTTACCAAATTTTAAACGTACTTTTCGACATCTAACCGTATAACCAATTCTTAAAAACGGTATCACATTAAATAATCTACGTTATATTATACGTAATTTTACGAAAACGTTATAAATACGGCTACTTTCGTAACGTACCGTTAATTAACCTAATATATCTTAAATCAAAAATGCTAAAATTTGTTAATATTTATAACGATTCCAAATCGTACAAAATTGGGACCCTACCGCTATCGATCGAATATTACCTAAAGGTAACCGCTTTAATATATTTATTAGTTAACCCGGAAAAACGACGCATTTTTAAAATCTGGCGGATTACGGTAAAAAACGCAAACTATAATCATATTTCGGTAAAAAATAATATAGCATAATTATTTTGCTTTTAGTTAAAAATAACAAAAACGGGAAAACACGGTTAAAACAAAAGTAACTAAAGCATCCCGTCTCGTACCAACGCTTAAAGATAAGAACAAACTTATCGTTAAAACTTTTTATAAATTATTAACCCTAATAAATTTAACCTTAAAATTTTTTTAAAAAGGATTTTCGGAAAAGTTAAAAAAAGATTTAAAAACGTATAAATTAAATACGCAAAAACGAAAACTTACGAATTAAAATGAGTTAACATTATTAAACATACCTAACATATCGAAAAGATAAATATCTTTACGAATACGAAAATATTTTTTTATCGAAAATACGGTAACGCCAGTAAGTATTACTAAAAAGGCCCTTTAAATAATACGCTTATTTTATAAGGAAAACGGAAAAGGATTAATTTAATTATAATTACGCGAACGGAAAAAATATGACATCGTTTTAATACTTATTTCGGTTAATAAAAACATTAGCTAAAAGAGGATCTTATAAAAAGGTTACATTTTTACTTTAATAACATTTTTTAGATTTTTTTTAAAAAAAAGGTTACCGAATTCTTTACTACGTTTTCGACCGTTTTTATTACATTTGCCAAAAAAGTAGGTCGAAAGTTTATCAGTATTATTAATATAACGGATAATATAACCAAACCTTTTTTTTACGTAACAGATTGTAAAACTTGAACTAAAAATTACGAACGTTTTATAAATAATTTCGTAATCGTAAAAGAAATAAGTTAATACGTTAATTACGGCCATATATAAAAGCCAAAATATCGATAAAATAATCCAATATTATGTTTAAAACTTTTTAACGTTAAATAATATTAAGAACGTAAAAAGAAAAAATTACGGATGCGGTGACCGTTCGTAAAATAATTATTATATTACTTATACACTTAAAAATAAAATTTTAACCTTTATAAAATAATAAATTACGGTAACTATTAAGGATATAATAATGATAACAGCCCCCTTTCCGGTCGTTAGGGCAACCCATAACTCTCCATTAACAGCTACGACGTTTTCCCTTATTCCGTCTTCCGCAACTAAAAAACCCCTCAAAAAAAACTAATAAACTTTAAAAGGCCGAATATTCGTCGGCCAAAGCCTTTCCATCTTTTACTCAAATAACCTTTTCTGCTTAAGCAACCTCTTCTACTTAAGCTACCTTTCCTACGAACTAGAAAACGGCGTTATAAAGACTTATAAGCAGAAAACGGCCTAAAAAAAAGTTTAATATAAAACGTTGACGTTTAATTTTTAAATAAGGGGCAAATGATATACATTTTCCTCCTTAGCTGGAGGCTCCTTCTCCAGACATCTTAATACGTCTTGGTACGTCTTTAAGACGTCATGGACTTAAAACAGATAAATAAAACAGTTCTCCGTCTTGACATAGCTGGTAGCTAGTTAAATAAGACATCAAGGATTTTCTTTCACAGTTCTTGTTTTATTTCGAAGGCAATATAACGAATAAGTTGATTAATTGTAAGTTTTAAATACGGTTTAAATTACCAAGTATTATAAAAGAGTTGTATTAAAAGGAGGTTAATAAATTAATCAATTTATATTTTAACGGAATCAATAAATGATTTTAAGACCGGTATATTCGTCTAACGTGCCACACAAGCGAACAGTACACACAAGCGAGCGGTACAGTTTACACGTGACCTTCTCCACTTTAATTCAAATTATCATAAAACAACCATTTCCTAACCGATTTAAAAATGGATTTCAAAATGATAAAATTCTTTACATCGAATTCGATATATATGTCAAGAACCTGCTGTAAATAAGTAGAAATTTAATTAGTTTATATTAAATACTAAATTTTATAAAAGTATAAAACAAGATTTCATGGTTTCATGAATAATTTAAATCTTTACATAATTATACGAGACTTTGCCAATATATCTGTTACCTTATCGGATGTTACCAGGGAAATTGACAAAATTTATAACGTCACATTATTTAACGTTACAAGGAATATACCATTTTAGTTCCGAATTGGGATTCACTTTTATTATATTTCTGCTACTAAAATTATTAAAAATGGAAGAAAATTCTTTTTATATAAACTACACTTTGTTATAAAACTTTACAATGTTTTAAAGATTTAATAAAGTATTCTTCTGGTTATTATTAAATTTAACATTAAAATTTTAATAAATAAAGAGTTTATATCTTAACTTAAAAAGGTTAAATCGAGATGCAATTTTATATACCATTTAAAATTTAGTTTATAAACCTTTATATAAAATTGGTTTAAATTTTAATAAATTTTCGTAAAGGTATAAAGTATTATAAAAATGTGGGTCAAATTATACCGCTTGCTTGTGTGTACAGTTCGCTTGTGTGGTACGTTAATGTTAAACCTATTTATAGCAACCAATTATTAAATATATATACTTAATAGATGTTAAAATATTTCTAATATAAGTAGAATAGCATATAAACTTATAAATAAAACATAGTATTTTCGAAAATAAACTTTTTTTATAATGGACAATTACCATTCGATTAAAAGGGGGGTTTAATTTTTAATATTAATAAGATTTCTAAAAGCAGATAACGTGCCGGATAAGCTCATCAGATGGACAAACGTACTGGATAAATTCTAACACATTCTAACTATCTAACTTTAAAAATTGATATCTCAATACCAACAACATATAACGGCTTATAAAACAAGCGAAAATAGACATAGCTATTTAAGCTAACAAACGAAACCTAAAACTTAGTTATACGACACTTAATTTTATATACGAAATCACTTGTTTTTCTTTCTACGAACAATGTACCGATACATTCTTCAAAACCGATATTATCTTTAAATTGCAAAGATTAACGGCGTTCGAAAAGAAATCGATTATCGACCGTATCCTTAACTTAAATACGTAAACGTTCCCTATCTAGCTTTGATATATTAATCATATAGCAAATTTATTTTAACTCAACGTATTAAATTAAAAAATTATTTATTTCAAAATATTTTACGAAAATCCAAAAATATTTCGTAAATAACGGGAATTTATTCGTATTATAATCGCAAAATACGACATAGTAAAAAAGAATATTTATAACTTTAATAAAGCTGATTTTTAATAAAATCTTTAATAATATCGAATATAATAATTTTTACATTAAAAAACGTAAATATTTTTAAGAAATATAATAAAATAATAAGCAATAAACTATAATTATATCATTATTTATTGTTTTAAATAAAAGTTTTATTTTAACATTTAATATTATAATAATTTATTATTAACCAATTAAAAGGTTAATATTAACTATATTAATTAAATAATACACGAATTAAGTTTAAAATAAGTGTAATATTTTAATAACTATGTACCAAACGTGTACGAAAGAAATTAAACATTTTTTATTTTTAACGGATATTAAAATTATTATTCGATCGAATTCGAAAAATATTATGCCAATAACGGTAATATTACATTTTTTATATGGTCGCATATTTCTTTGTCGCTTTTAATTTTTTAACTTTTCCTGCCTTCTTATTTTTAAAACGCTTTTATTTATTTTATAATAAAAATTTAATATAATGTTATTACATTTATATCGTGAAAAAAAGATTGCCTTGCTGGTTTTTACCACGCGTTTAAAGTTACTATAACGTCTAATAATATTAAATCCGGGCTTTTAAAAACTGGACTTATTTTATTCGACTTTAATAACGTCCTTTTCGAATTAGAAATTCTTCAAGCTGTATTTACGTCGACCGTCTTTTCGCTTAATTTTTTCGGTTTTATTCGTTCCTTTCCCGCAAACCTTTTCGAAATATCTAAGAAGTAAAAGAAACGGGGATATTATTTATAAAAAGTTTTAAAAACTACCAGGGAAGATTGCTGACAAAACTGGTTAAATTGGTTAATCTTTTAACTAAAAGTAATTTGATATTTTTATACGAAAACGTTGTTCTTAATAAAAAAGCCGCTAAAGTAGGTAAAATTAACCCGTTTTTTAATAAACGTGAAAGGACCAAAAATAAACATTTCCAAAAAGGAGGAATATTTACCATATAAAAAGGATAAACTTTCCTGGTCGAAAAGAAAGGAGGTAATAAAAATTATAGCTAATAACGGCTAAAGATGCTCGTCGTAAAAAGGTTAAAACGAAGGAACGAAAATGTCGCGTTTGCGACAAGCTCGGACATAATACGCGTATTTGCGAAAAAGCTATAAACACGTTTAATGAAAACGAATCAATTAGTTTGAATTAATTTAATATGTTATTGTTAATTAATTTGGATTTGTTATTTGGGGGTGCTAAAAACCGGCCGACGAGCTGGTGTAGCCGACGAGCTGGTGTGAGACGTTATACTAATAATAATTATTTATATACTTTAATAATAATAATAGTGACCGTGACGTCGACGTTCATTATTATTTATAAGCGACTAAAAAACTAGGATATTTTTAAAACCGGATTGTAATTTAAAGCAACAAGTTTAATATTTAGAATATTTTGCCTCACTAAAATCGAGTCATTTGTATCGGCCAGCTAGGAGGTGCAGAGCGCTCTCTATATACGGAAAGGCCCTAATAATAGAAGTATGTACTGTATGTTCCGTAGCTAAGCTCTTTAGTGTTATACGCGTGTAATAACACGTATAACCTAGCCTGACATATTAAGATGATTAATGTCGGCTATATTAAATAATTAAAAGTTTAATTCGATTAATTTATGTATATATTATTAAAAAATAATTAGCTATTATTAAGACTATATAAGCGTAATAGTGATAATAAAATTATATAAATTTTAATAGGAATAATAATAGCTATATAATTAAGAAGGTATTATATAAACTCGTAGAATAAGTAGGTTAGCGGAACGGTTTATAAGACTTCTTTGTAACAAATTTAAATTAATTAATTACGACGTAATAACTTAATTTTAATTAATTAGATATATTTTCGTTAAATATATGTATTAATTTCTTATAAGTACCCGCATTAAGTCCAGGCTTATCGTGAATATCACATTTGTATTCTTTCGTTTTAACCTTTTTATGACGGTTACCCTTAACCGTTATAAGCTGCGTTTTTTATTGCCTTTTTTTAATAAAACAATTCCTATTGGCGTACTATATATCGCTCACTGTTTAAAAGGTTTCCTCAACAAAGTTTCTAGAGTTTACTTAAAATATAATTCATTTCGCGGAATTAAGTAACTTTTAGCTAAATTTTTAATAATGTTATATAATTTTCAAATATTATATTTAATTGAAAAACAACTCCTTTACGCTTCTCGGCGACATGCTATCTAGATAAATTTGAATCTTTATTTTATATAAAGTTTAAATTTTGTAACTGTACGGATATTTTTAAATGTTTTTGCTGGTAACGAAAAACTGAAACGGACGGAAATAAGCATTTTAATAGTCGCTGTAAACATAACCAAAAATATTTTACACCTGCTACAAATACAGTCGTAAAATCAATTAAAATGCATCTCGTTTTTACAACCTAAGATTTTATATTGTCGAACGTTATAATCACTTAAAATATTTCCAGTAACTCGGAGAAAATCGGGTTATTATAACATAAATATAATATAGTAACGTCGTGTTAAAACTTCAATATAAAATATATTAAAGAGTTAAAATCTTACTAAGAAACACCTATATTTAATGTTATATTACCTTTATCTACATAAATCCTTTTTAATTCAAATAAATAAAAACATTCGTATCTGTTAAAAATTAAATAACCTTTTAATGTTTTCACACGCGCTCGTATATAGTTATTAAATCACCTAGTTAATTTTGAACGTATTTCATATATTGTTTTAATCCTAATAATATCAAAGTGTTACTTAGTTGATAATAACAAAAATTCAGATTTAAAATGTCAGCAGTCACACTAATTAAATGTAGTTATCTGGTATAACTCTCATATATTGATGCTCTATGTTCTTAGAAAAGAGAACTCTAATCCGTGAATAAATACCCTTACATATATAATTAGGTAATAAAGGACTATCTGTAAAAAAGGTATCCCAGGCAGTATGTGTACAGCCTAGGGTCATAAAGCCAGCTAGCAGGTAATACTTAAAAGCAGTAATTACTGACACGCCCCTTTACGTTAGATAACCTTAGCTAATAAAGCTCAAAACTAAATATAAAAACAATTGATCTATATAACGATTAAACAATTCTTAATCTTTATATACTAAATTTCGAGTAAAGTTTATACGTTAACCGCTGCATTAATAAGTCGGCCTTTTTATACTACTCAGTTATTACCCAGCGGCGGGTTACGGGGCGCCCTTTTCCCGCAACGTTTGTATTAAGCTGGCCGTTCATATATAAATAGTCGTATTACGTCTGCCTGTTACGTTTTAAAATTTTTAATTATAAATAAGCTGTCCAGTTTTATTAGCAACGCGGTAAATAATTACAGTTAATATTATTTCTGTCTCTTTATTCTTTAACGGTTAAAAAATAAAAGTTTTACTACAGCGGATTCGAAAACATTTATTAACCGTAAATTATATATCCTAATTAGTTATTACCGGAAAACAGAGCCCTAATTCGGTGCGTAAGTTAAAAAATAAAAAAGAATTATAAAGAAATCTATTAAAAGTTAAAAGTTTAAAATTAACATAGAAAAAATACCGTAGTTATCGTTTTAATACGAAATAAGTTTAAATAAAGGAAGGCTTTTCTTCCATCTAAGGGGAATCTAACCGGACAATCTCTTTACCAGTTACGTTTACTAAAAACGAAATATCTTTCAACTTAGCTTATATTTCCTTACGTTTTAGTTTTCGTATAAAGTATTTTAAATCTGCACTAAAAAATGATTTCGTATAATTATCGATAAGATTATGTTTGCTTCTTGGGTATTTTAAACTAAAAGTTTATACCTTGATTTTTCATTATTTAAGTTTAATATACCGGTTTTCCTTTTAATATTTGCTTTTTTAGCATATCTTAAAGCTTTTATATTATCTTTTAAAATAAAACCGAAACTTTTAAATATGAAATCTAACTAAAATAAGATATTCTTAATCGGTGGTAACTAAGTTATAACTGTTCCTATTCCTATGTATTTTGCTTCTGTAATATATTTCGTAAGAACGCGGTATAAAAATGATATTTAACATATAAACTCTGTTGGAAAGTTTATATTTTCTATTCGGAATAGCTTCAAGTAGCTATATTTCCGCTACGAGTAATTTTATTATAACTTAAAAAAAAAACAGTTTATTATACCGTTTAGGCTACTTAATAATCTCTTCTTACATTTTTAGTATTAAGTAACGGATTACTTGTACGTTATAAACGTTATATCGGGTTTGTTAATTATTTCTAAAAAGATTTATCGAAATTTACGTTTTCGAGTATATCTTTTCATTAACTTCACTTGTTTATCTTATAATCTATTTTAAGTAATTCTTAAATAAACAACCTAAGCTTTTTTCACACCTTTTTTAACTTAATTAGCTTTAATTACTTCTCGATATATTACTATTAATTTAATCTAACGTGGTCAGATAACAGAAAAGGGCAATTCGTACACCTAGGTACCAATCCATAGCTTTTAAAATATTAATCACGATAGTATTAATGATTTTATATTATCTCTTTTAAAGTATTATTTGTTAATTCCGAAAAGTAGTAATTTATTCAGATATGAAATTATAACCTTTTATACCCTTTCCTCGGACACACCACCTTATCCCACAGTTTTTAATATTTCGTAATTATAAATTTAATTAGAATAACTACAACGTTTTAAATTCATCTATACTAATCACAATTTTTTGGAGCGAAAGGTATTTATAACTCTTTTATAAGCACGAGTATTATATCCGGGCTTGCTATAGATCTCATATTTTCGTTTCTTCATTTAAACCCTTTTATAACGATTGCCTTCAGCCGCTACTAGCCGGATAATTTTTACTACCGCTTTTACTTTTCGGCGGTTAAAAACCCTCCTTTTATATAATAAAAACTTTTCTTCCTTAAAAACTTTATTTATAGTCATCGGACGTTTATTATGAATATGATTAATTTTCCGGAGTTAAATAACCTTTCACCAAAAGGAACTAAATATATTTTAAGTATGATAACGTTGTATGAAACTCTCGATATAAACCTAATAAACGCGTTTTAATACAGAGAAATAAAAAAGTAGAAAAATTAAAGCAGATAAAGGGGATAAGTAAAGAGTAGTAATGCTGTTATTGACGTATTCTTTTCGAATTCGATTAAATGGTAACTTTATAGCCGTCGAAAATAAAAGCTGTTTTGATCATTTCGTACGCGTTCGTATATATTTGTTAAAATGTTTAATTTATTTTAAACTTAATGCGTTGCTTATTTAACTATGATAGCTTATATCGAACTCTTAAGAGAGTAATAATAAAGATTTTCGATAATAAAAACTAAGGTAAATTCTCCCCGCTAAAATGATAGAGAACGGCAAAGCTTAACTTTACAAATTAACAATAACGTGCCACACCCATGAGCGCCACACACCTATGAGCGTAATACTTTTTTAACATATCTTAACTACCTATCTTTAATTATCCATTTTTTAACACCAACATTATGGAACGCCTTATAAAAGAAGCAAAAATAAACTTAGCTATTTAGGCTAAAAAACGAAACCCGAAACTTAGTTACAGAAAGCTTAGTTCTATTTATGAAGTTTTATTCTTTACCTTAATATACCGTTCTAAAGGTAAACGCGCCCGAACCGATATTATTTTTTCCTTGCAGAAATTAACGGCGACCGAAGAAAAATCGATTGTTAACCGAATCCTCGACCTAAATACGCAAGCGTTTCCTGTCCGGCTTTAACATGTTAAAAATATGGCAAATTTGTTACTTACCTAACGCGTCGTAATATGCGTTAAAGTTAACTAGGCGTCGAAATTTATTAAACGGTAAAAATTTTTTAAAATACGTTTAAATCGGAAAATTAATTATTAACAGGTTTTATACGAAAATCCAGAAACGTTTCGTAAATGGTTTGAGCTTATTTAGGCCATTATCGCAAAATACGGTATCTTAAAAAAAGATATTTATAACTTCGACGAAACTGGATTTTTGATAAGGTTTTTTATGGTAACGGGCATGGTAATTATTAATACCGAAAAACGTAAAAAACTTAAATAAACGTAATAAAAAAATAAAAAATAGGTTATAATTATTTAAGTTATTAATTCTTAAAATTAAGTTATTCCGTTACTTATTATTATGACGGGGAAAAATTACTTTAGATTTTAATACCGTAATAATTTATTATTAATAACCGATTAAAAGGTTATATTAAATTATAATAGCTAAAAATTAATAAATTAAATTTAAAATAAATTTAGCATTTTAATAAATATATTCGGACGCATACGATCGGTTCGAAACTTTTTTTATTTTCGACGGTTACGAAAGTTATTATTCGATAAAATTCGAAAAATATTACGTTAATTACGATATTATTACGCTTTGTATGCCCGCGTATTTTTCGTATTAACTTTAACTTTTTAGCGTATTTTATTTTTCTATTTTAAAACGCGTTTATTTGCGATATATCGAAAACCTAATATAACGTTATTATACTTATATTACCAAAAAAGATTTTCTCGCCGGCTTTTATAACGCGCTTCAAGTTACCATAACGTCCGATAATATCAAATCTGGATTTATAAAAGCTGGTTTTGTTTTATTCGATCTTAATAACCTTTTTTCCGAATTAGATATTCCTTTAATTATCCTTACGCCGACTGTCTTCTTGCTTACTTCTGCCGGTTCCATTTCCCCCTTAACGAAAACCCTTAAAATTATCCGCGAAATAACAAAATAAAGGCGTTATTTAAAAAGAAAAATTAGAAATCGTTAAAAAAGCTCGTTTATAAAAATAGTTAAATCGGTTAATCTTTTAACCAAAAATAACTTATTATTTTTATACGAAAATGTTTTTTTCGGGAAAAAGTTATTTAATTACGCGAAACGAATCATATCTTAAGTAAACGTCGGAGGACCAAAAATAAACGTCTTTAAGAAGGAAAAATACTTATTATATAAAAGGGATAAGTTTTTTTGGCCCAAAAAAAAGGGGGTGGTAAAAAAATACAATTAACAGCAATTGAAGGGGGTCGTCGCAAAAGGATTAAAACCAAGGAACGGAAATGTGGCATTTGCGGCAAGCCCGGATATAATGCGCGTACTCATGAAAAAGCTGTAGATACGTCTAGCGAAAAAGAATCCGATTAGTTTGATTTGATTTGATATGTTGTTGTTAAGTTATTTAGATTGATTATTGCGAGGTGCCAAAAAGTGTTGCGCTTATGGGTGTGTGGCGCTTATGGGTGTGGGACGTTATATATAATTATATTATATTTCCGATTTCCTCATCGCGTTTATTTAAGCCTTAACTTTCATTATTATTTATAACCTTTATACTAGATATTATTAAAACGGTTATTACGAAAACTGTATTCTCGAAATTATAAATAATCTCTTCTTATGATATCATATTATATAATTATAATTCGAATACATTTATAGTTTTTATAAAAGAAATCTGGATTTTGGTATAATATATTTTAATATCTAATATTTCGATTTAAATACGTTATAAACTTTTATTGCCGTGGTACAAGGTTCGACGGCTTTTTTTATTATAACGCATTTTATAATCGCGTTTTAATTTTTTTTTACCGTCTACCAAATCTCGAAGCTTAATTAACCCCGATACCTACCGTACCGTGTTAGGTAAGTAATAAATTCGCTATATTTTTAACATGTTAAAGCCGGACAGGAAATGCTTACGCATTTAAATTAAGGATACGGTCGACAATCGAATTCTTTTTGGTCGGCGTCAATTTCCGTAAATCGGCGATAATATTGGTTCGGGCGCGTTTATCGTTATATCGATCCTTTAATATAAATTCGGGTATATTATAATAAATTTAATTTTTGAAAATTAAATTTCAGATAATTTTTCAACCTAAACGACTAGATTTATTTTAAACGCTTTGGTAAAACGTTTTATACTATTAATATTAAAAAATCGAGTATTAAAGTTAAAAGGCTAAAAGGTTAAGAAAACTAGCCTAGAAGCTGGTATAGCCGAGGATCTGGTATGAGACGTTATAAACTATGTTATATTTATAACAGCTAATTAATAAGGTAGGTTATCTCCGCTAGCTTAAGCCTTCCTGGCTCGTTTTTAAAATGCACTTTTATATTATGTTAAAATTAACTAACTAAATGCCGGATCCTCTTAATGAGCTAGCAAGGCCTGAGTTTTAGTTATGCTAAAATGGGACGGTTTATTACGCCGTTATTAAAAATATTAAATTTCTTTAATACCCTAAAAAATTTCAGTATTAAAATGTAAACAAATTATATTATAATTAATTTACATTTAATAAGTTTGAATCTTTATATAATGTCTTATACCATTAAACGGTCCAAACCAGTAAGCGGATCAATTTTGCACATATTTTAACTATCCGACTTTAATTGCCTATTCCTTAATATTAATCATATGGAACGACTTATTAAAGAAACGAGA
Organism: Monosporascus ibericus; assembly: GCA_004154915.1. Taxonomy (NCBI): domain Eukaryota; kingdom Fungi; phylum Ascomycota; class Sordariomycetes; order Xylariales; genus Monosporascus; species Monosporascus ibericus. Next base: position 55,229 of record QJNU01000198.1, read on the forward strand.
ATAAACCTAGCTATTGAAACTAAAAAAAAAAACCGAAACTTAATTATGCGACATTTAGTTTTATATATAGTTACTAAAATGACCTTAAAGGCCCGATATTATAGTAAGTACGTTCGAACTGATATTCTTTTCTTATAGAAATTAACGCCGACCGAAGAAAATCGATTATCAACCAAACCCTTAATTTAGAGACGTAAAATTTTCCTGTTCGGCTTTAATACGTTAAAAATATGGCAAATTTGTTACTTACCTAACGCGGCGCGGAACGTATCGGAATTAATTAAGCGTTAAATTTTGTTAAACCGTAGAAAAAAATTAAAATAAGTTTAAATTAAAAATAAAAATATTTAAAAGTATTATACACAAATCTAAACGTTTTGTGTAAATAATTTAAATTTATTCGAGTTATAATCGTAAAGTATAATATCATAAAAAGGGATAACGTGTCGGATAAGCGAGCGAGCCAGACAAGCGAGCGAGCCATTTTTAAGCAGCTCGCAATAACTAATCCAAATAACTCAACTATAACACAATAAATGTATTTTAATTAATGGCATTCTCTATCGCTGACCCTATATGCAACTTTAAAACAAATATACGCATTATATTAAGGCTTACCACGAATACATATTGCTATTCGTTTCTCTTAAACGCGTTACGACTGTCTACCTTTTAACCTATATAAGCTAATATTCCCTCCATTTCGAGAGTATTAAAGCCGACCGACAAAAAACGATTAACGACCGAATTCCTAACCCATATACGCAAATGTTTTTTGTCCGGCTTTAGTACGTGGAAAATATTCGCAATATACGTCGTATCAAGAGTTATAATGCTTTATTATAGGGCGCGTTATAAATCTATGGGCTAAGGCTGTAGGGCTTATTATAAGGCACGTTCCGGGGCGCGTCGTAAGGCGTATCGCGGTATTATAGAATTTATCGGAACAACAATTTGATTCTACGCCTTTAAAATCATTAAAAATATCCTTTCTATTAAAAAAATCCTTTCTATTAAAAAAATCCTTTCTATTAAAAAAATCCTTTCTATTAAAAAAACCCTTATTATACGAGATGAACAAGTTTTTTTAATCGATAAAAAAGGTGGTAACAAAAGTTTGCTGTTACTAGCTGTAATAAGTAATCGGCTGCAAAACACTAAGGAGAAAGAAAAAGCAATATGCATCTGCGGCAAGCCTTAATATAATGCGTGTATTTGTTTTAAAGCTGCATATACGGTCAGTGACAGAGAATACTATTAATTGGAATGTATTTATTGTGTTGTGGTTGAGTTATTTGGATTGGTTGTTGCGATTTGCCCAAAAACGGCTCGCTCGTTTATCTGGCTCGCTCGCTTGTCCGATACGTTTTTTATAACTTTAATAAAATAAGTTTTTAGTAAAGCTTTTCTTAATAACGGGTATAAAAGTTTTATACAAATTAAAATAATTAAATAATAAATAAATTAAGTTTAAAATAAATTTAAACATATGCGAACACGTAGGAAAAAAATGAAATGTTTTGTTTTTATTTTTAACGGTTCCGAAAATTACGGCATTATTACGTTTTGTATATATGTTTATTCTTTTTGTCGGTTTTAACTTTCGACATATTTAGTTTTTTTATTTTAAAACGTACTTATTTATTATATATCGAAAATTTACTCCGACGTTATTATATCCGTATCGCGAAATGGGTTTTTTTTTTCGGTTTTTACAACGCGCTTAAAATTACCATAACGTCCGATAATATTAAATCCGGATTCGCGAAAGTTGAACTTGTTTTATTCGATCTTAATAACGTTTTTCCGAAGTAAAAAAAAAATCCTGTTATGCTTATATCGACCGTTTTCTCGTTTTCCCGTTTACTTTTAATATTTTTATTTTCCCGCCTGCCAGAACCTTTAGAAAATAGTAAGATAAGAATATCATTTATAAAAAGGAATTAAAAATTATTTAGGCAACTTGCTAATAAAAATAGTTAAGTCAGCTGGTTTTATAATGAAAAGGTTATATATTATTTTCATATAAAGTTGCTTTTTTTAAAAAAAAAAAAGTTTAATTACGTAAAACGAATGATATTTTAAAGAAATCTGGGAAAAAAAAAGAAAACCTTTTAAAGAAGGAGAAATATTTATTATATAAGAAGGATAAAGCTTTTCTGGCTAAGAAAGAAGCGGTGGTGAAAAAATGCATTTAATAGCGGCTAAAAGTAATTGTCGTAAAGGGATTAAGATAAAGGAATAAAAGTATGGCGTTTATAATAAGCCGGGATATAATGCGCGCATTTATAAAGAAGTTATAAATACGTTTAGCGAAAAGGAATCCGATTAGTTTAAATTAATTTAATGCGTTATAGTTGCTTCATTTAAATTCTTAATCGCGAGATGTTAAAAAACGGTCCGCTTATTAGTTTAGTCCGTTTAATGATGTGAGACGTTACGCGTTAAACATAAGTTAATATATATAGGAATCTTTTTAATTTTTTAAAAGGCGATTAAGCCTAATTGTAACGGCTGGTCGGTTTAACCAACTATTAAACCTAAGTCGTACGGTTTATGTTAGCAGTAATGTCGTGGGAAACTAAGTAATAAGGTATACGATAGTCACGTCTGGTAATAGCAAATTGTTAAAGGTGACCTAGATAACCAAGTTATATTACAAGCTGGTAATTTATCTAAGATTATTTAGATAACGAAGGTATATATCTTTATTTCAGCTTAAGGTACTTAAGCGGCTTAAACCCCTTTTAATAATTAAACCCCTTTAAGTTCCCTTAAATTTTTTATGGCTCGGCCGGCTTGAAGTTTTTAGGTTAATAAAAGCCTTTAAGCCCTTGAAGTTAGTTACGTATCTTTTGGACCTAGGTCGGAGTGTTACATGCAGGCCTACTGGCCTGGCACCCCTACACCACTTATGTCCTCCCCCCTGGTGTACTACAGCTTTCATACCATATAAGGGCCGAAGGCCCTTATCTATTTAGGTAAAGGGATAAAAGTTTGTTTCGTCTTAACCCGACCCCATAAGAATAAACTGGTTATACCTAACTTAAAACCGCTGTCGTAATAATTTAAACTTTTTTACCTCGAAGTTACTTATAGCCTTAATCGTATTAATTATGCCATTTACTATTCCCAAAAATATATTTCCTTAATAATAAAATAACCGAAATTACTATTTAAAGTTATTCGAGAAGGTTTTACCAAAGTTTTAATGAAAGTCGTAGGGAAACTTAACGAAATTTAAACGATACCTTTCCGAATTATTATTTAAGAGCTAATTTAATTCAGCTTATACCTTTCGAAAATTAGAGGCTTAAGGAATCCGGCTACTAAACATAATAATAATAGTAAAAACGTTGTAATAAAAACCCGAAATAATATAAATTATCTTTTCGACTTTATTATAGTAAATAAAAATATTGGATCGAAAAATACAAGTTAATTTTCGAATACTTTCCGCTTAAGTTCCGTAAAGGATACGCCAAAGTTTTATTTATACGAAATAAAATAAAGTAAAATCATAGAAAACCTTTTTAATGTACGAATTAAATTTGGGATTACCGATAAACGGATCCGTTTAATTTATGATTAGGAAATATTTAAAATATGGTTTAAATTTTATATCAGATTATTAAAAAACTTAAAAATTAAATTAATAAACGACTTAAAAGAATTACATTAATAATTAAGCTAGGATTTCCGAAAGTTCAGTTATTACTTTATAAGTTTAAAAAGTTAGCAAACTACTTAAAACTTGACAAAAGATCGGGCGAAATTTTTTTCCGTTAAATTATTCCCTTCCTTTAAACAAGATATTATAAAATATGTAAACTATTTACCCTAAAACCGAAATAATATGCTAAGCATGTTTACTTAACGTTAGGAGCTTTTAATTAATACTAAGAAAAGGACCAAAATTTAACAAGTGGTCGAAAGCGCCAGCGAAAGAAATACGAAGAAAACCTGGATACCAAACGAAACTATCCTAATAACAAAATCGATAAGGAAAGCTAACAAAATTCTTGGTTTAGTCTTACTTAAAAGGGCCGTAAAGGTTAAAAGGGATAAGGATATTAAAAAAAGCGAAAAATCTTAAATTTTATTTAATTTCGTAATAACTATATTAATAATAAAGGCTCGAAATTAAACGATCAATAAAAACGAACCTTTAATATACGTAATAATATTATTTACCTTAAATACGGAAAAATAGGCCATATTTAACATTACTATTCCAAAAAATTCGAGTCGGAAAATGGATTAAAGGCTTAAATATAACTAATAAACTTAAACTTAATTTCTCTGTTTATCCCTATTTTAAGCATTTTTCGTACCCCATATTTAGTTATTACCTTATTAAAAGGCTTATATATATTTATACTAACTTAAAATTTTATACAGCAATTAATTTAATTATTTGTAATTTTACGTCAAAATATAAGTTAACGTACAGTTTTACCGAGTTATTAATTTGAATATGTTTAAAAATACATTTATTTTTATATACGAAGTTTATTAATTTAAGTTAGTTCTTTAAAATTAAAAAAGGACAATTCATTAAGTTAAACGCCTTTATATTATTATTAACCGCAATTTAAGGAAAAATAAAAACTTTATATTATTATCCTAAGTAATAGTAATAAAATAAGGTATTATACTTAACCCGGCGGGGAATAAATAATATTACGGTATCCGTATAGTATTTTTCGAATTACTTTCTTTAAAAGTTTTTACGAAAACCTGTTAAAATCGAATGGTTTATTATATTATTATTACCCTACTTAAAAGTCGGTATATATCAAATAAAGATTTAAGGACGTTATGACTTGAGTTTATTATTATTAAAAACCTTTTTAAAATTAGTCGAAATTATGTAACTTTCTTTTAATATTAATACCGTAAGTATTTTACTTAAATAACAAAAGGCTAACTATACGATCGATCGTATATTTAACTTTAAATCCCTTTATATTTTTAATATTTTTTAACTCATAATAAGTTATAGAAATTAAAGGTCTATATCCACTAAAAAAATCTTTTAATAAAAATAAAAATTAATTGGTTTTATTAAATAAAGCTTTTATTTTTTTATACCAAAAAAGAAAGGAGAGTGATATTTATACGTGGATTACCGCGGAGTTAATAAGGTAACGGTTAAAAATTATCACATTTTTCTTTTTATTTTGAAATTATTAAGCCGTATCTTAATAAAAAGGTTTTTCTCTAAAATTAATTTTAAAGATACTTATTATCGAATCAGTTTTAAAAAAGGCGCCAAATAAAAAACCGTATTCCGTACGGGTTATAGATATTATAAATTCCTAATTTTAGTTATAGAATTAGTTGGTACACTTATTACTTTTTAAAGTTATATTTATGTAGCCTTTTAAATTATTTTAAATTATTTTTATACGTTTTATCTTGATAATATATTAATTTTCTTAATAAATAAAGGATTTTATACACGATATCTACGGAAGGTAATTACCGATTTTAAAATATAAACCTTTACGTTAAACCTTTTAGATATTAATTTTATTAATTCTTTTTCGAATTCCTTAACTACGTAATCTTATAAAACGGAATCTTTATAAACCCGGTTAAGGTAAAGATTATCTAGGAATGACCGAAATCTGAGTTTATTTATGCCATATAATAATTTATTAAGTTTCGTAATTTTTTAGCGCCGTTTTACTAAAAGGTTTTCGCAAATTATAACCTCTTTAAGTCATTATTTAAAAAGGCACATACTAAAACAGGAATTAAAATAAAGTTTCTTAAATAAGTTAATAAAGAACCCTTTCACAAAGTTTATAATTATAGTTAACAAAATACCTTTCTTAATATATTTTAACTTTAAAAAAGAAAATATTCATAAAAACGGATGCCTCGAAATATGCTATATTTAGCATTTTATTAAAAAAAAATCTGAAAAATTAATACCCGATCGCGTTCTAATTACGAAAGTTTACTGATATAAAGATAAACTGATATTAACGTTATTATTTCCAAGATAATAATCATACCGTAAAAATTAAACCGGATTACGTTAATTTGCGAATTTTTATAAACATTTTAAAACTTAACAGTGAATAAACGCGGTAATATATATTATTTACGCCTTTTAATTTTATAATTAAATATTAACCCGAAAAACGAAATCCGGTTAATTTAATTTCGAAACGTTTTAATTATATTAAGAAAAAGGGCGGATAATTTAATATTATTACGTACGTTTAAAAAGAATGTTAATAATAAATTTTAAGTTATCCTTAAAATATTCCGAACTGGAAATATTAACTACCGTTATCCTGACGAAAAGAACGCCTGAAAAGCGTAAGGTTTTAATCCAGGTAATTACGCATAAACGGGCGTAAATAGCGAGCCAAAGTTTAGCTTAATTAAAAGCCGTAAAACAAAATAGAAAACCGGAACTAATTACCGGCCTAAAAATTATTCCTCGGTTTTATCCGCATAATTTAAAAACGTAACTTTAAATATAAACAAATTTAGCAAGAATTTGCTTATAATAACGTCCCACACATATGAGCGAAACACACATATAAGCGAAACACTTTTTTGCTATTCCGCAGCAACAAATTTAAATAACACAACCATAACATACTAAATTAATTCAAATTAATCGGATTATTCTTCGCTAAACGTATCTACAACTTCTTCACAAGTACGCGCATTATGCCCGGGCTTGCAGCAGACGCGACACTTCCGTTTTTTTGTTTTAACCCTCTTGCAACGACCCCCTTTAGTTGCTATTAGCTATATTCTTTTACTACCCCTTTCTTTTTAAGTTAAAAAAGCTTATCCCTTTTATATAATAAGTATTCCTCTTTTTTAAAAACGTTTATTTTTAATCTTCCGACGTTTACTTAAGATATAATTCGTTTCGCGTAATTAAATAATTTTTACCCGAAAAAATATTATTTTCGTATAAAAATAATAAGTTACATTTAATTAAAAAATTAACCGATTTAATTATTTTTATAAGCGAATTTCTTTGATAATTTTTAATCCTTCTTTTTAAATAACGTCCTTATTTTATTATTTCGCCAATAATTTTAAGGATTTTCGTAAAAAAAAATGGAACCGGCAAAGGTAAGCAAGGAAATAATCGGCGTAAGCACAATTAGAAAAACTTCTAATTCGGAAAAAACGTTATTAAGATCGAATAAAACGAATCCAGTTTTTTAAAAGCTGGATTTAATGTTATCGGACGTTATGGCAGCTTTAAACGCGTTGTAGAAACCGGTAAGGAAATCTTTTTTAGCGATATAAGTATAATGGCATCGCATTAAGTTTTCGATATATCGCAAATAAACGTATTTTAAAACAAAAAAACAAAATACGTTAAAAGGTTAAAACCGATACGAAAAATGCGCGGGTATATAAAGCGTAATAATATCGTAATTGGCGTAATATTTTTCGAATTTTATTAAATAATAACTTTCGTAGCCGTCGAGAATAAGGAAACGTTTAATTCTTTTCGTACGCGTTCGTATATATTTATTAAAATATTAAATCCATTTTAAAATTAATTCGTTTATTATCTAATTATTAGGATTAATATTAACCTTTTAATTGGTTAATAATAAGCTATCGTAATACCAATAACTAAAATAAGTTTTTCCCGTTAATATAATAAATAACGGTAAAGCTTAATTTTGCAAATTGATAACTTAAATAATTATAACTTATTCCCGATTTTTTTATTGCGTTTATTTAAGTTTTCCACGTTTTTTAATATTTGTAATTACCATACCGGATATTATTAAAAGCCTTATTAAAAAGCCCGTTTCGTCGAAGTGATAAATATTCTTTTTTGCGATACCGTATTTTGCGATTATAACCCGAATAAATTCAAATTACATACGAAATACCTTTAAACCTTCGTACCGTATCCTTTAATAATCGATCTTTCGATTTAAACGCGTTTTAAGTTTGTTTTGCCGTCGAACAAAGTTCGATACCCAGTTAACCCCGACGCGTATCGTAACGCGTTAGGCAAACAATATATTAACCATATCTTTAACGTATTAAAGCCGGACAGGAAACGCTTGCGTATCTAGGTCGAAGATTCGGTCGACAATCGATTTTTCTTCAGTCGGCGTCAATTTCTGCAAAAGAAGGATAATATCGGTTCGGGTGTATCTACCGTTAAAGCGGTATATTAAGGTAAAATATGGAATTTCATAAATAAAACCAAGCTTTCTGTAACTAAGTTTTAGGTTTCGTTTTTTAACTTAAGAGGCTAGGTTTATTCTCGCTTCTTTTATAAGGCGTTCCATAATGTTAGTATTAAGAAATGGACGATTAAAGATAAGTAGTTAGAATGGCTAAAAAAGTGTTTCGCTCATATGTGTCAGACGTTATCTTTATAAATTTTTTAATAAAATATTGGTATTAAAGAATTAATCTAATATTAAATTCGATTATATTTTCTAAATAAAAAAACAGGTATTATTAAATCGTAGAACTATATTACGATAACGCTTTTATTAACCCCTTTAGGATAGAAAAAAACTAAAAATGGATCGAATAATCGTATTTCTGGCCCGACTTAAAAAAGGATACACGAAATTACGTTATAGATTATACTATGTACTTCGGAAATAAAACGAAATATTACCGGCCTTATAACGAATTATAAACGTCATTTATACCTTTATTTATTTATTACAAATTTAGCTATAAATTTTATTACTAATTTATTTTGAATTTCACATTCAGGTTACGAAACTAACGTTTTCTTAATAATAATAAACAAATTTCCAAAATTTCCCTGTTTTTACAATAATAATAATAATTATTATTATTATTAAATTTATGAAATTATTTTATCTAAAAGTCGAGTATTATTATAAACCTTGTATAAGGATTATTTTTAAATCAAACTTAATATTTATTAATATATTTTGGAAAAAATATGCCTTTATATTAAAATGAAACCCAAGATTTTAACGGCATTTTATCCTTAAACCGATAATTAAATCAAAGGGATAAATTAAATATTCGAAAGATGTTTCCGTTATTTTATAAAAAGCTAACAATTAACTTAACTTAAATTAATACTTATCGCATTTTTATAATTAACTTTATAATAAAAATTTTTACGAAAAGAAAAATTAAAGTATTATGTAAATATGAACCCGAATTTAAGGTTTTCCTCGAAAACCAAAAAGTTTTAAAAAAAGGACCTAACAATATACGTTAAAATTTAAAAACGTAAGAAACTTCGAAAAAACTAAATAAACGGTAACAAAACGCTACCGAAGTATATAAAGGATATTATAACAATAAATACGAAACGTTAACTTTTAAAATAAAACAATATAATAAAATTATTTCCGAAACTTTTAAAAATTAAATATTATGAATTAACTTTAAAATATATTAAGCTATTTCGCATTATTAATAAAATTAATTCTTAAGTATACCGTTTAGCCTTTCTTTAAAAATATAGCCGCTTATAACTCATATTTTTTATTTAATTATTAAACCCGTGAACGGCTAAAAGGGACTATTTATTAATAATACTGGAATTGGAAAAATATATAAAATAAAAGCTTAAAAATATCATCGAATAACAAATGTTTTAAAAGTAACTATATTATAAAACAAAATAGATAAGTTAATTTTTTAAAATTAAGAATTTTACGGCTTATTAATTAATCCTATTATAAAAGCCCGAACTTGCCCCGAAACTTAGCCGCATTAGGGCATAAAATTATATATATCGTCGTTAAAACGAGTTACTTTTTAATCCTATTTATTACCTTAAAAGTTTTCTGAACTGAAATCGAGGCTTTCGTCGTTACGGCAAAAGCCCTTCTCGATTTTACGTAAAAAGGTTACGTAAGCCGTAAGTTAGGCAAAAAAGCCGCAATTTTCGGACAGCGAATACGAGAACGTTTAACGCCGATACGCCATTTTCTTAACGACAGGCTAATCGCGTTAATTACGGAGCAAAACTACCGAGGTATCGGAGATACTTACAGTGAAAGCCGCCGGGGCCGCGTAACGAAAGGAGAAAAACATGCGACGATTTGCAATTACCGATTAATATTTATTACAAATACAATAAACCCGATACAAAATTAACGAAACGAATTCGAAAAAAAAAAAGAACGTAAATTAATTTATAGCCGTAATACCGACCTTGCCGATTACACCAAATTTTACCCGGTAAATAAAAAGCAAGCGGAAGAAAACTTACGTAAAACGTTATTAAACGGCGGTAAAGAAAATACGTTAATTAATACCTATACTTTAACTAAGGTTATCGTTATCTTTATCTTTTTATTAATCGAATAATCCAGTCGATTATTTAATAAACTTTTAAAAGCGAAATAAGTCGAAGGTTATAATAATAAGGTACTTAAAAATAATCGAAACTTTAATAAAATAGGTCCGCATAAAAAGCGAATTAATTTATAAGCTTATACGTATCATAATTATTAAACCAGCTTATATAGGCAAAAAACTTCGAAAATTTAAATTTGCGAAAAACGGCGAAAAAAAGACCTTTATAAAGACCGAAAGTATTTTCGGCCTTACCGAATAAAGGCGACTTATGTTCGTAATAAGGACGCAAACGGGGTTATAAGAACGCGAACCATAACGGCGGTTGTATATTTTCCTAATTTAACCGTAAGAAAATATAATTATAAAAAAATATAAACGTATAATAAAATAAAAATAGTTAAAAGTTAAAAGGCGTACGGATTAAAGATATATAAACGAATATGAAAAATTGTTAAGTTTATATAAAAAAACAAGTAAAAAGATTAAAAGAAAACTGGGCAGTATTTATAAATAAACGAAGTTGAGCAAATCGTAAGAAAAAATAAATACGAAATAAAACGGTTACCTAATACGATCTTAAATACTTATAACTATATAACAACACTTATTCCAAATTGCCCAGATCATAATAATAAAGATATGTCACTGTATTATGCATATTATAATACCAGGCCCATCTATTCCGCATACATAATACCGGGCCGGCATTATGAGGAAGGGGGAGATAGTTGTCATATGCAGCTCTATTGGCCTGGCACCCCTACACCACTTATGTCCTCCCCCCTGGTGTACTATAGCTTTCATACTATATAAGGGCCGAAGGCCCTTATTTATCTATATGAAGGGATAAGAGTCTGTTCTGTCCTGACTCGACTCTATAGGAATAGACTAGTTATACCTAACTTGAAACCGCTATCGTAACACGGAGCTTACTTTTAAAGGTCTAACTATTTATGTTATAGCCAAAGCCGCTAGGTTATAACAAGATTTTTCCCTTCAAGGATTTTTATCTTTAAAGATTAATTATTTGTTTATTAGTTTCGGTAAGTAACTTCTCTTTTTTTATATTTATTATGTCGGGTCGAATTAGAAAACGTCGTTTTCGCCAGCGTATTAATACTTTTGTTCTTTTAGAACGTATAGAACGTTTTAGTTTTACCATGTCGTCGAACTTTTCTTATTTTTATTAGAGATTTAAAAACAAAGCTTGCAAGGCGCACCATAGTTCCGGAAAGTACGCGCGTTATACCGAGCATAGGAGTTTTGCGACGTATTTAATCCTTTTAAGTTTGAATATAAAAGGCTTATCGTTGAGAAGAATCGTTTGGAATTGGCAGAACTTATGGCTGAGGAAAAGCTGCTTAAAATATAACAGCATTTATCTAAGTTATTTAATCGTTTAAACCGTTTACGTAAGTAAAAAAAAAAAATTCGTTCCCGTAGCATTAAGATGTTTCATTATAATGTTTAAAGTACGGAGGTTTTGGAGGAATTTAAGCGCCTAAAAAAAACCAGTTAGAGACGGCGGTCGCCGCGGCCACGTTAGGTTAGGTTATAAACCCGGTCGATTCATTTGAACCTATTAATTGGTTAACCGCTAACTGGGACGCGCCCGTCGTTGCTGGTGAAAGTTCTTTAACAGGCGTTGAACGCTTATAAGATTTTTGGCGGGTTCCTAGGTGTTCTCAGAATCTAGGTAGTTTTTCCATTTAACTAGGTATTAAGTAAATCCGTCTCTTTTCCGTATATCCTTAAAACTTATTGCTTTATATATAAGTATATCTTTTTTTACTTCCACTTTATATCTTATGTTAACCTTAATAATATCTGCTGTTAACTCGAATAAGGAAATATAAAAAACTCGATGGAGTTTGATTTTAGGTAGTAGTTTTAATTAATAGTTAATTTTTGAGATTTTCTCAGCGTTTTTATAGAAGCCGATATATTTGAAATCAAGGTTTTTGTTTGATCGTTTGGTCTGGGTATTTTTGGTAGCTAGGTAAACCATTTCTCCCCCTTAAAAAGTTAATCCCTTTAACCTTTTTTGGTTATAATATCTTTTTATCTGGTTGCGTACGAATTTAAGTTTAATCTTTATTTATGCGTGTAATTATTTAAATTATTTTAATATAAAGATTACTTTAACGTTAATTAGTTCTTTTTAATACGGGTTTTTATAAATTTCTAGTATAAAGCCGAAGTTGGCAGTTATTAAAGTTATTTTAATACTTTTATAATAACTGGTATTATAAGCTAATTATATAATAGGTAACTTTTAAACCTAACGTACCACACCATCGAGCGAGCCAAACCACCGAACGAGCCAATTTTGTCAACATGCTAATTACCTAACTTTAATCATAAGTTTCTTAACACTAATAACATGGAACGCCTTATAAAGAATCTAAAATAAACTTAGCTATTTAGGCGAAAAAACGCAACCCGAAACTTAGCTTTGAAAAGCTGTATTCCATATATAACGTTCCCGAATCTACTTTAAAGGCCCGATATCACGGTCGATACGCCCGAACCGACACCATCCCCAATTCGCGAAAACTAACGCCGACCGAAAAGAAATTAATTATCGACCGAATTCTTAACCTAAATACGCGAACGTTTTCTGTCCGGCTTTAGCATGTTAAAAATATGGCGAATTTGCTATTAGCCCAGCGTATTACGGTACGCGTCGTGGTTAATTAAGCGTTAAGATTTATTAAACGGCAAAAAAAGCTGTAAATACGTTTAAATCGAAATATCGATTATTAAAAAGTATTATGCGAAAATATAAAGGTATTTCGTAAATGGTTTCGAACTTATTCGGGTTATAATCGTGATATACGGCATCGCAAAAAAGGATATTTACAATTTCGACGAAACGGGCTTTTTAATAAAGTTTCTTATAATATTGGGTATGGTGATTATAAGTGCTAAAAAACGTAAAAAACTTAAATAAGCGCAATAAAGAAATTGGGAATAAGTTATAATTATATAAGTTATTAATTTGCAAAATTAAATTTTGTTACCATTTATTATTTTAACGGGAAAAAATTATTTCGGTTCCTAGTATCGAAAATATTTATTATTACCCGATTAAAAATTCGATACAAGCTATAATAATTAAGTAACGAACGAATTAAATTTAAAATAAATTTAATATTTTAACAAGCATATACGAACGCGTACAAAAAAAAACCGAAACGTCTTTTTATCCTTAACGGTTACGAAAACCATTATTCGATCGAATTCGAAAAATATTGCGCGAATAACGACATTATTACGCTTTATATACCTGCCCATTTTTCTTCTCGGCTTTAACCTTTTGACGTATTCCGTTTTTCCGTATTAAAACGCGTTTATTCGTTTCATATCGAAAATTTAATAGGACATTATTATACTTATATCGCGAAGGAAATTTTCTTTTTTAGCTTTTACGACGCGTTTAAAGCTGCCATAACGTCCGATAACATTAAATCCGGATTCCCAAAAATTGGACTTGTTTTTATTCGATCTTAATAACGTCCTTTCCGACTTGGATATTCCTTTAATTATGCTTATACCAACCGTTTCGCCGTTTACTTCCGCCGGTTTCATTTTTATTTCCCTTACGAAAAGCCTTAAAATATTCGTAAAATAACGAAATAAGGACGTTACTTATAAAAAAATCAGAAATTACTAGGGTAGCTTGCCGACAAGAATCGTTAAATCGGTTAATTTTTTAATAAAAAGTAATTTAATACTTTTGTACGAGGTTACTTTTTTTCGGGAAGAAACCGCCTAATTCCGCAAAACGAACCATATTTTAAGTAAATATCGGAGGACCAAAAATAAACGTTTCCAAAAAGGAGGAATACTTACTATACAAAAGGGACAAGCTCTTTTGGCCGAAAAGAAAGGGAGTGGTAAAAAAATGCAGCTAACAGCGGTTAAAGGTAATCGTCGTAAAAGGGTTAAAACGAAGGAACGGAAATATGGCGTTTACGGCAAGCCCGGATATAATGCGCGTACTTGTAAAGAAGTTGTAAATACATTTAACGAAGAAAAATCCGATTAGTTTAAATTGATTTATTACGTTATGGTTATTTTATTTAAATGTGTTGTCGAGAGGTGCGGAAAAATGGCTCGTTCGATAGTTTGGCTCGTTCGGTGGTTTGGCTCATTCGGTGGTATGGCACGTTAATCGTTTTAGTCGTAATTAATATAACATTATAAATAGGGTTTTAATCTTTAATTGGTTCTTTTTATTTATTCGTTTATTTAACAGTTAAATATATTAAACAATTTATGATTTAAGCTTTATTATATATTAAGTGCTTGCGAAAGTTTTAAAGTAAATATCATTTTTTATCTAATATAATTTTTGTTGGTAATCCGTATACTCCTAAGATACGTCTTCGGAAAATATAAGCTAATTACTTTACGTCCGTATTCTTATAATATGGTAAGAAATTAAAAAGTTTAGTAAATCGGTTAACGATTACGAAGATGCTATTATAATATATACCCGTAACTAAGTCTTTTAATAATAGGAGTTTGGTAATAAAATCGAAGGTAATTAAATTTTATGGTCGCTTTGTGACTAGTAATAGCTGTAATTCTCCGTATAGTTTGTGTCGTCGAGTTTTTGCCTTATTGCATATATGGTATTATTATTATACTTTTTTTATTACTAATTTTATTTTATAGAAATAATAAGTGCGTTATAATCGTTTTAGGGTCTTATGGATCCCTGGGTATCCATATAATTGATATTCGTATATATTTCGTATTAATATTTTTTGGTATTTTTTAAAAACCTTGTATGTTTTCCGTTTTTTTGGTCCTTAAGTAAATTATTATTATATTCTCAGATTTTCTGGTATAGATTAAGGTGTATTATTTTAACCGTTATTTTCTGTTATACTTATAAATATCCTTTTAGCGTAATGTCGAAAATTTGATAGCTAACCTTAATTACTTTCTTTTTTAGATTTGGTCTTCGGTTAAATGCATCTATTTTACCATTTCCCGATCCTTTTCGATAAATAATAAAGTCGTATTCCGCTAATTCTTCGGCGTAACGTAATTATCGTCCTGTTAATTTTTTAATAATAGTAAAACGGGTGAAGTTCTTGTACTCCGTATATACTTTAACTTAATAAAGGGTTTTTAAGATATTATTTAAATTTTCGAAAGGCTTTAATAATGGTCATAAATTCTGTATCGGAAATGTCGTAATTCAAATTTGCTCTTTTTAACTTATAAAAGTAAAAGGCGATAAGATATAAGTTATTTTAATTATTGCGGTATCCGGTTACTATATTTAAAGCGTAATCCAAAACGGCGATTTCAAGCTTAATTAGGCGGCTTAAATTATATATAATTAATACTGGTTCGCTGGTAATTACGTTTTTAATTTTCTAAAGAACCTTTTCCGTATTTGTTATTTAAACGAATTTATTTCCTTTTTTGTTAAGTTTGACAATGGTATGGTTATTTTGCTAAAGTATCGAATAAACTTCCTATAATAGTTAGCCAATCCGAAAAAGGCTTATACTTCCTTAACCGTAATAAGGTTTTTCTATTCGTATACTACAGCGATCTTTTTAGGGTCTATTCTGATATATCCTAAAATAATAATATATCTTAAAAATTCTACTTCCTATATATAAAACTAGCTTTTCTTTGTATTAACCAGTAAATTGGCGTCCTATAAGGCTTAAAAACTGTATAAACGTATCCTATATACTTTTTTTCATTTTTCGAGTAAATAAGAAAATCGTCGAGGTACTAAATAACGAATATATTTAAATGCTTCCTAAGTATATAGTTAACCATTTACTAAAAGGTTGCTAATACGTTCGTAAATCCGAAAAGTATAACAAAATATTCGAAAGTTCGTATTTTATCTTATAGGTTATTTTCTATTCGTATCCTAGTTTGATACGGATTTAGTTATATCCTTTTTTAAGGTTTAAGTTCGTAAACCGGTTTATTCTCTAAAAGCGTTCTTTTATCTCGCTAATCAGGGGTTATAACATCCTATCTTTAACTGTAATATCGTTTAATTGCCTATAATCGATAACTAGACGTAATTTTTCGTTTTTCTTTAATATAAAGAATATAGAATATCCGGCTAATAAGTTAAAACGTCGTATATAACCTTTTTTAAGCTTGTCGTTAAAATATTTACGCAATGCTAATAATTTTATTTTACTAAGGTTATATATTAAATTAAACATGGTTTAATATTTTTTTCTTTAAAATTTGGTTTATAATTCTATTCGCTATATTTTAGTAACTTCGGTTTTTTTTAAAAAAAAACAATCTTTAATATTTATAATGTTATATAAGTACGTTAATTATAGTTTTTAACTTCAAGTTCTAACATTTAAGTAATCGTTTATCTTTTACAACTTTGTTTTAGTGGTAATAATAATACGTCGTATTCTTTTTTATATTTTATTTTTATAAATAGTAAGGTTTTTATCGTATTTTTATGCCTGTATTCGTTACCGTCATCGATTAAATGTTAAGATCTTTTCATATCTTGCTTTTTTAATTAAAAAGGTATAAAGTAAACTTTAGCTAGCCAATTACTTAATCGATTAAAAAATTATATTAATATAACTATAATTTTTCGAAAATTATATCGTAATGCTTTATCGGGACGATATTGAAATTTGTTATCTGGTTTCGTCCTTTAATAAAAATCTCGAAATAATTAATCTTACGGATAATCTTTCCGTTATCGTAAGCAAATACTTAACCTTTTGCGTTCTCGGCGATATAAGGTTTTATTTTCTTCTTTCATAATAACTTAAATTAGTTAACTATATCCGGTATAATATTATTAACTCTTATTATTCCGTAATCTATAAATGTGATAAATTAATATGTTTTAATTCGTACTTATAAGGCAATAAAGTTATTCTTAAGTTTTATCGTCGCGTTTAATACCCTTTTGGACAGCTTTTATTAGCTTTTCCGGGTTTTATTATCCTACGGCTTTCTTATAGGTAACGTTTATCTTTTAAATCGTTCTTTAACGCCTTATTACGCTATTAATTCTGCTAATTAAAGGCCTATAGTTATTTTAATTATCCTTCTTATCGGCGTAAGGTAACTTCGAATAAAAAAGATTTGTATTTAAAAAACTTTTTTATTAATATATTTTAGTTCGGGATCTTTTTATTATTTTTATCGTACCAAAAACTGGGTATCGTATTATTTTATTTTTTCGTTTCCTTTTCGGATTTTATCGTTAATTTCTTATCGCTTATCTAGGTTATCTGTAAAGGTTAATCGGAAGTTTAAATTATTAATTATTTTTTAAAAATGCCTTTATAACTGTTTAATAAATTTATTTTTCCTTCGTCTTATAATTATACCATCCGAAATGGTATATAGGATCCTTATCTAAGTAGCTCTTTCTCTTAGGCCAACTTGTTACTATTGTGATAACGTTAATAACTTTCTTAAAAGCGTATATTTTAAAATATTTATACTATCGTTAATTCTTAGGATCTTTTTTAATTTAATTATAGAAATTAATTTCTTGGTTATATATTCGGATAAGCCATTTTTCGATATACAGTTAGTCTTTTATATGTTTAAGGCAACATGCGCGTTTATAATAAATAATATATAGTTTTCCGTATCGGTTTAGGTATCCTGGTAATAAGGTTTCGTCCCAGCCTTAGTATTTCTTATTCTATGCGTTTAGTTTTAATTATTCGTACCGTTATTGCCGTTTTTATTATAATTTAAAAAGTAATTTATTTTCTGTAAATTTGTTTCATCCATTATATTCTTTTAACTATTAAGTTATGATAAATCTTATAATAAAAGTTCGTTATTTTTAGATAGCCGCTTAAAATTGCATTTTCGCTTCCTTTAGTTCTTATTATGCTGTTTTAAGGGAATTATAATCGTTTCGACCTTTAATTATATTAATTAATTTGTTATTATTTTCTTAGTTACTTCGAGAAGGTCCTTAAAAATTCTGTATCTATATATTTTATCGTAGCTTTTTTCAGTATTTTACATTAATAGTATTACGAACCAACACCTTACTAGCTTGGGCACACAGTCGGGACAAGACTCAAATAACCACCGACTAAAAAAGATCACGTGATATGGATAAGGGTGGATTTAATACCTCCAAACGGATTTATGCATTTATACGACATGGATAAGGATAAATCCAATACATCTAAACGGATCTATTCATTTATACGATATAGATAAGGATGAATTTAATATATCTAAGCGGATTTATACACTTCTACGATATAGATAAAAATGGATTTAATAAATCTAAAAAGATCTAATTTATGATATATATGTTCGTTACCTCCCGTATTTTAAATAAATTCCCTCTAACAATCTGCTATTATTAAATGTAATTATTAAATATTTTATTACTTAATTTCTTACGATATTACTGCTAACAAAAACCGTACGATTAGGTTTAATAATTGGTTAAACTCTTAACCGTTATATATCACAAGCTTTTATTTAATAGTATTATCATACCTTAAATAATACCTAATTTCCACCATGTCGATTTCCTAAGAGCCCATTATTCAGCAGCTTGCTAAAAGCTTTAAAAAGCTTTAAGGCAAAGTTAAAAACCTTAAAAATGAAAACGAATAATTCGAAAGTTAGCTTGAGACATAATCCATGATAGGACCTAAGTAAAAGATTAAAGCCTCAAAACCTTTTAATAGTACTGGAGATGTATAACCTTTTTTAACTTAGGCCAAGTTTTACCTTTAGTTTTATCGGAACTTTTTGGTCGACGAGGCTGACAAGATTATTATTATTACCGGAAGCCTTAAAGGAGATGCCTTAAAATGATTTAAACTTACCTTACGGGATTACCTGGAAAACGTAAAGGATAATTGAAAGAAGGATATTAACAAGTTATTCGAGTATTATACCAATTTCGAACAAAAAGTTCGAAATATATACGGAAACCTTAACGAAGAATGAAAAGCCGGATAAGATATCTTTAACTTATTTAAAAAGGCCTAACGTTAAGGTACGCCGCATTATTTAAGCAAACCTTATCACGTACCGGATGGATTAACGATAAGATTATGATAGATACCTTTTATAAAGGCCTAAAGGAAACCTGTCACAATAAAAACCTTATGTGTTATTTCGGATGGTGCAATTATAAGATAGAAGAAGAATGGGTTACCAAACCGTTATAAAGGCATTTTCGGAAGTGATTAATGACCTAAGTTTCCGATTAGCCTTTATAAAAAACCCAGATAAACGATAAAAGATTTAAAAAGAAATCTAAAAGAAAGACGAAGATATAAGGCTATACGACGCTAAATTCCAAGCACGACAAGAGGGATAAGAAGACCCCGAACTAAAACATATTAGCAAAAAAGACTTTTAAACGTAAATCTTCCTATTCGAAGCTACCTTACGCCGACAGAAAGGATAATTAAAGTAATTATAAACCTTTAATTAACAAAATTAGGAACGCATCAAGGCGCCGAAAAAGGAATTAAAAGACGAACGTTACCTATAGGAAAGCCGTAGGATGGTAAGATCTAAAAAAGCTAGTAAGAGCTTCCCAAAAGGGCTTTAAACGTAACAATAAAAGCCGAAAACGACCTTATTATTTTATAAGTACGGATTAGAATATACTGGTTTACCGTATTTGTGAATTGCGGAGTAATAAAAGGTAATTATATTATACCGGATATAGTTAACCGATTTCGATTATTATATAAGGAAAAAATGGAACCTTATATTACCGAAAACGTAGAAGGTTAGGCATTTGTTTACGATAACGGAAAGATTACCCGCGAAATTAATCACTTCGAAATCTTCATTAAAAACGAAATTAGATAACGAATTTTAATATCGTTCCGATAGAGAATTATGATATAATCCTCGGAAACCCATAATTATACCAATATAACCCTTTAATTAATTAGGTAACTAATTAAGTAAATTTCATTTTATACCCTTTCTATAAAAAAAGCAAAATACGAAGAGATTTTAATACTTGATCGAAGATAACGACGAATGCAGGTATAAGGATATGATAAAAACCTTACCATTTACAGAATAAATCATAAAAGAAAATAAGGATACTATAAAAAAATACGACGTATTATCGCTACCATTAAAAAAAAGTTACGAAAGATAAACAATTACCTATAATATTAGCTTTTAAAGCTAGAAATAATAGCTAACGTACTTTTATAATACCACAGATATTAACGACTGCTTCGAAAGGAACTTAAAACGAAATTACCGGAATATAACGAATAGGATTATAAGATAATTCTTAAAAACGGAAGATTAACTAAATTCTATCCAATTTATAACCTTAGCGAAATAAAATTATAAGCATTACGTAAATACCTTAGAAATAAACTTCGAAAAGGTTACATACGACGTTCCAGTTTATCGGCCGAATACCTTATATTCTTCGTAATAAAAAAACGGAAAATTACGCCTGATTATCGATTACAGGTAGCTAAACGACATTACGGTTAAAAATAAAATGCCATTACCCTGTTACAGGAACAGGGGTTCCTGTCTTGAGAAACTAACCTTCGGGGCTTGGCTCGTGCCCGTCACGGGTAAACCTCGGAGGGGGGGGCTTGGCTCTCAAGGTGATCTGGTTGATCTGGATGATCTGGGACCAGATCACATAGATCATACAGATCCACGACATACTTACTAAAAAACAATTAGATATATATATAAACCAAGTTCCCTATATAAATAGCACCTACTTAGTTTCGCTCCTTAGCTATTAATCTAAGCCTACAGTTAAAGGCAGCCATTTTTTACTGTAAAAAGAGTTTTTAAACCTTTTTAATGAATAAACCCTTAGTAAATTATTTTTCGCCTTATTGTTACCTGCAAATCAAAACCCCTTTTCGAATATTGTTTATACCTCTAGGTGGATATATAATAGGTTCGTTATATTTTGATAGTTTCTTAATTAATAGCCGACGAATAATTCCACACCTAGTTAGGTATAAGCTTTCCTAAATTTAATAAAAACGATATCATAAAATAAGGTTTAGAAGATAAATAATACATCGGATCCCCGTTATAAGTTAATAAGGGATTAATAACCAGATTAAATAATTTACCCCCTATCGAAAAAGTTCTTTAACTAATTAATAATATTATACCTTTTATAACTTAAGGTAAAAGAAACTTTTTTTTAAACCTAACATTTAACCCCGGCTTTAAAGGATATTATTAAGGTTTAGGAAAATTCGGAAAAAAAAAAGAACTAGAGGTTTAGGAATTTTAGGGCCCAAAAGGAAAAGAAAAAAAGTTTTCCCTTAAGAAAAAAATGGAGATCCTGTTACGCAAAATCCAAGCCTTAAAAAAGGATAAAAAGGAAAAATCCCAACCCCTTAAAAAGAGGATGGCTTAACCCACCCGAAAAATGGAAAAGAAAACCCTAATACCTTCATTATTCGGCCTTAATCGGTATCGTAAAGTTATTATCTTACCTTTTAATTATTACGAAATGCCGGAAATTAAAGGTTATAAATTAATTACCTTAAAGCTTTATAACGGAATTATAAACGAAAAAGAATTCCTTATTTAAATTCAAACTTACCTTAAATTTTACCAAAATTCCTTAATGGAAAATTATTAAAAGATAATAACCATTTTTAAGTTACTTACTAAACGAATTCTCTTGTGGTTCGAATCTATCATAAAGGATTACCTAGAAAATTACCTTAAGGAATTTTTAAATATTATCAATTATATCTTTAACGATTGCCGATATTTCGAAAACCGAATTCGAATTATATTTGGAAACTTAGATAAAAAACAATACGTAATAAAACAATTATACCTCTTTTACGAAACCAAGTCGGCCGTAAAATATACGATAAAATTTAACCGCTTAATCGCAATTTCTAATTTACCCGAAAACGCGTTATTTTACCCCTTTTACGATAGCTTAAAACCTTAAGTTAAAAATGAAATATATATGGTATTTAAGACAGGATCCTTTAAAAAGTATACCAATAAAGCAATTATTGCTAACCGACGTATCTTTAACCGGTACTTTAAGAAAAAAAAAAGCTAATAAACGAAATAACGATAAAGGTTATAATAACCGAATTAAAAAGGATAAGGGCAAGCTTTAAAAAGAAATAAGTATTACTTCGAAAAAGCCCAAGAAAAATAAGTCCGACATAAAGTATTTTAACTATAGCAAAAAGGGACATTTTAAAAGCAAGTATCGCTTTCCCGCTAAAAGGAACTTTAAGAAAGGAGGGATTCCTTAACCTTAAAAAAAAGCTAAAGCGGCTAAATAAAAAAATGATAATACGGTAAAAAAGGAAAAACAAAACAAAAAGTTAATTCGATTTCCTTCCAGCTAGAATTTACTATTACTACCATCATTTAAATCTAAAACAATATCCCAAAATATAAGGATTATCTTATTTACCAGGACTTTAAGGCTAAAGCCTGCAAATATCACCCCGGATAAACGACCTTCAAGATAGCCATAAAGCTAGGATATCGTTATCATCTTGATATATAAAGGTGCAAATTATATAACGAAAATGGTTAGTTTCGATTTAACGTTAGCAACCACGGATAGTTATCCCCAAAACTTTACGAATTTCCTAAATGCACGGTATATACCAAACCCCAAGCAAATTAACATACGTTATTACACTTTACCGCTTGTTACGTCGACGATTATCTTATTTATTTTAAAACTAAAAAAAATATTAACTTTTGGCCTGGATAAAACGAAAAAATACTTATTAAACCAAATAACGAATGCCGATACATAAAAACTCCCTAATGGCTAAAGTACCCTAGGTTTTATTACTTATATCCCGAATTAAAACAAAGTTAAAAGGTTATATCGTAAGGATGCTTATGTTATTTCTTAATGCTTTGTATTTAATACGAACTCCTAAATGATAAAATACCTTCTTCGGAGGTTTACATTTTTAACTTTATGTTTCGAAAGATACAAAACCAAAGGTTAAACCCGAAGAAGATAATCACTTTCGAATGCCAGTTCGGCAAAAAAAAGTGGTACAAATGTATAAATAACCATTATACCAAGCATACGGCAAAGAAGGTACGAAAATGGAAACACCTTCTTGTAAGCAGATAGTACCAGTTAAAAAACGCCAAAGGCATTCGAAAATAAGGTATTGAGGAGCCCTAATTTATAAAACCTTATGCGAAACGATATAAAAGATACGTAACTAGATTAAGATTCCCCTTTAATATAAAAACAAGATATTTAAACTCATAATTAACTTAAGAGCCGAAAATAATTTTATTTCTCCCGCGGCGGCAGAAAAATATTAAAATTTTTGGAGATATAAGTTAAAATCCTACAAGTTACGCATAATAGACGGAAGCCTATCCAAGTATAAAAACGAACGAGTTTTTCGAAAAACTGAAAAACTTTCCGTTTAGATTTAAGGATACCAAAAACGAATTTCGTTAAATATTATCGATATCTTTAAACATAATATCATCCTGGGAATGCCGTAACTTAAAACCAGCAATCCATATATTAACTGGAAATATTAAATACTTTCTTAAAGGGATAAAAAAAGGCCACGCGAAAAGGACGAACAAAAGTTTATTATGTTATCAAGGAAGTACAAGTGTTAAACCAAACAGGAACGGTACCACCTAAGTACTAGGAATTTAAGAAACTATTTAAAAATAAAGAAAACTACGAATTATTACCATATGGTTAATAACATCACCGAATACCTATCAAAAAGGGATATTACCCCAAACTTTATAAGATTTACCACATAAACCCGGAAAAGTTAAAAGCCTTATGGAAAACCATTTAATTCGATTTAAAAAAAGGTTATATTCGATCCTTTAATTCTCCTGCTGGATATCCCGTTCTTATAATATCAAAAACCAAAAACGGAAAACAAAAAATTAACGAAAACGGAAACTTGGGTTTCAAAAAAGTAATCGATTATAAATAGCTAAACGATATCACAATTAAGAATAAATACCCTTTAACCTTTATAAACATATTTAAAAACCCGCTGGCAAAATTAAATGGTTTATTCCGCTTAATCTTCGAAACGGTTATTACCGTATTAAAATGGCCAAAAAAGAAGAATAAAAAACGGCATTTAGAATAATATACGGATTTTACGAATACCGAATAATGCTTATAAGATTTACTAATGCTTCCGCCAGTTTTTAACGCCTGGTTATAATTATTTTACGAAAGTATTTAAACAAGTTTATATTCGTTTACCTCGACGACATTCTCATTTACTCCGAAATTCTGGAAACGCATAAACGGCATATAACTTAAGTACTCTAAACCTTAAATAAGGTAAATATCCGAGTTAACCCAGCTAAAAGCGTATAGTATATATAAAAGCTAAACTTTTTAAGATATATATTTACCCCCGGCTAAATTCAGATTTAACGTTTTAAAATAAAAACAGTTAAAAATTGGCCTATCTTTAATAAGGCGACCGTTACCGATATCCGGTAAAATTTAAAATTTAGAGGTTACGTACGAAACTTAATTAAAAAATATGGAAATATAATTAAACTATTAACGAAACTTACCACCAAGAAGTACGTCGGAAAAAAGTTTAAGCTCCTAAAAAATACGAAAAAAATATTCCAGATTTTAAAGGACGTAATTACCAGCGAACCCATAATAAAACTACCTAACGCAAATAAAAAAAGCGCTTAAAAACCGATACCTCGGATTACGTATTAAGTGCCGTCCTGGAACAATTAAAGGATAACGATAAATAATACCTAGTGGCCTACTATTCGAAGGCATTCCAAGATATAAATCTTAAATACCCGATTTATAATAAGAAATTGTTAATAATTATTAACGCTTTTAAAAAATAGGAGCCCTTTTTTAATGGAATTAAAAAACCTTTCCATATTTATTTTAATTACAAAAACCTTACCCGATTTATAAAGGTACAAACTAAATAAACGATATAAAACTTGGATAATTTTCTTATTAAGGTTTAACTTTAAGATATATTATATTAAGGGAAAAAGAAATATCCAGGCGGATATTTTTAATCGTAAAGGCGATTATAATCCCAAGGTTCCTAAACGAAGCCTGTAGATATTACAGTATAATAATAATAGTACTGTATAGATATGCGAAATCCTAAAAAAACCAACACCCGAATTTTTAATACGGTTTCGAAATTCTTATAATACGAACGAAAAAAAAAGGTTTAATAGTTAAAAAGATAGCCAAAAAAATCAGCTATTATACCATAGCAAAATCTATGTTCCTAAAAACCAACAAAAACAATTCGTAAAGGAATTTTACGAAAACTTATTACATAAATATCAAGGAATCTTTAAAACCACCCGACGGCTATAGGAAAAATACAACTTTTCAAAATTACGTTAAGTAATTAAGAAAGTTATCAAAAATTATAATATTTATAATAAAGCTAAAATAGTACGTTATAAACTTTATAAGCTATTATAACCTACGGATATTCCTGACAAAATATAAAATATTATAACTTAAGATTTTATTACCAACTTTTTTCCATTTAAAGACCTAATTATTAAAATCAAGTACGACGGAATCTGGATAATCGTTAACAGACTTATTAAGTATAAGTACTTCCTACCTTTTAAAGGAATTATAACGGCAGAATAACTGGCCTATGCATTTATCCGACATTATTTCGACAAATACGGAATACCCCAAAAAAAATCATTTTTAACCGAAATAAGCTATTTACATTAAAATTTAACACCAACTTCTTCAAACGGATAGGTGCTAAACTTAGGTTTTCGACAGCCTATTACCTGTAAATAAATAGTTAAACGAAACGATTAAACTAAACCTTAAAATAATACCTTTAAAGTTATGTTAATTATTAATAAAATAATTAAGTAAAGCTGTTATCATTAGCATAAATAACTTATAATACGTTTATTAACGAAAATATAGGCATTTTCCATTATATAGCTATATACGGACATAACGTAATAACCTAACGACCAAAATAACCGGTACACAAAACTCCTACGATCATTATTATAACTTTCCGAATAAAGATAATAATAACGGAAATTAAGACGATATAATCTCGTTTACGAACCGAATTACGTTTTCTTTAACAGAAAATGGCCCAGTATTATAATAAGAAAAAGATTAAGGAATTAATTTTAACGAGAAAAGATAAGATCTATTTATTACGCTAAAAACAAAACGTAACGTCGAACGTCTTACTAATTAAGACCAAAAAACCCAACGACAAATTCGACTTTAAAAAACTTAATCCGTTTAAAATTAATAAAATCATTTTTAAAACAACTACCGATTATTATTACTTAAGATAATAAAGATATACTTTGTTTTTCATATTTCCTTACTTAAACCAACATTTAAAAACGTTTCGTTAAAAATAAGCCTAAAGATCGAAAGGAAAGATCATAAGTACGAAATCGAAAAAATACTGGATTCTAGAATGGTTAAAAACAATATCCAATACCTAGTTAAATAAAATATTTAGGAACCATTTAACTACCTAACGAATACGATGGACTTAATTAAAACGTTCTACCGGCGGAATCCTAACCGACCGTTTCCAGCGTAGCCAAAATCGTAGGCGACAAATGTCCTCCGCTTAAATCTAAACTTGCGGCGTTCCAGTCGAAGGAAATAAACGCCTCCGCTATAACGTCTATTTCGGAAGCAAGCTGCGCCTACTTCGCCTTTATGCGACGCTGCTTTTCTTCCATCTTTTTTTGTTTTTTTAATTAATCCAATTCCAAACCCTTTTTTAATAACTTTATAGCCCTTTTCTTAAGAAGATCCTATTAAAAGTGCAACCGCCTTAATTTCCTAACAAACTTTAATAACTTTTCGTTTTGTTTACGACGCTCCTTTTTTACAGCTTCCTAGTACGCCAAAAACTCGTCCTTTAAGGTATATTATTCCTTTTGTAATCATTTTTACGTTTCGTTCATTTTTTAAGAAAATTTATAGTTAAAACGTTATAAAAGGGACGTTAATAACAAGTATAATAATTATAATACAAAAACTCGGGAACGTAAAAATAATCAACTTTACCAAGCCGAACATAATTAAAATAAGGAAAAACCTTAATATTAAACTTTTTAATTAAATCAGTACGAATATCGCAAAAATCGCGTTAATTTAAACAAAATTTCCTTTTTTTTTGGAGACGACTTATTATAATAAAGTTAACTTGAAAATCCCCAGAAAAAAGCTTTTTTCAACAAAAACAAAAGTAACTATCTACGGTTCTTATCTTTAAAATAAAGATCTTTAAAAAGGGGAAATAGTATTACAAGAATAGGGGTTCTTATCTTAAAAAACCAACCTTCGGGGCTTGGCTCGTACCCGTTACGGGTAAACCTCGGAGGGGGGGGCTTGGCTTTTAAGGTGATCTGGTTGATCTGGATGATCTGGGACCAGATCACATAGATCATATAGATCTACGACATACTTACTGAAAAACAATTAGATATATATGAACCAAGCTCCTTATATAGATAACACTTACTTAGTTTCGCTCCTTAGCTATCAATCTAAGCCTATAGTTAAAGGTAGCCGTTCTTTACTGTAGGAAAAGTCTTTAAACCTCTTTAACGAACAGACCCTTAGTAAATCATTCCTCGCCCTATTGTTACCTGCAAATCAAGACCCCTTTTCGGATACTGCTTATACCTCCAGGTGGATGTATGACAGGTTCATTACATACCCTTAATTAATAAAATTAAAAATCGCATTTACAGAATAAATTAATTTATAAGCTTAAACCTTAAAAAGGGATATAATTAAATCTGTATCAAACTAAGATACGAATAAAAGATAGCCTTTAAAACGAAATACGAACTTTTTAAATACCTTATTATGTGTTTCGGACTTACAAACGTATTAATAACCTTTTAGCAAATAGTTAACCATATATTTAAGAGGTACTTAAACATCTTCGTTATTTGTTACCTCGACGACATTCTCATCTCCTCGAAAAATAAAGAAAAACACGTAGGACACGTCTATACAGTTTTTAAAGCCTTATAAAACGCTAATTGATTAATTTATATAAAAAAAGCCGGTTTTATATATAAGAAGTGGAATCTTTAACATACATTATTACTTTTAAAACATATTAAAATAAACCTTAAGAAGATCGTTATAGTATAGGAATGGAAAACGCTTACCATAATTAAGGAAATATAGGCTTTCCTAGGATTTGCCAATTATTACAGGAAGTTTATTCGATACTTTAATAAAATAACTATGTTATTATTTAACTTAATAAAAAAGGAAATAAATTTTTTTAGATAATAAAAACGAAAACCGAGTTTTAAAAGATTAAAAATGCGATTACTAATAAACTAGTATTAATTATATACAACTTAAGACGTTTAATTAAACTTAAAACCGACGCCTCGGATTACGCTTTAAGCGTAATAACCCGATACCGGGATAATTAAGACAACTTATACTTTATCGCTTTTTACTTTTATAACTTGAAAAGAACAGAATTAAATTACGGCATTTTTAATAAAGAATTTATAACTGTGGTTAAAACTTTCCGAAAATTTAAATATTACCTTAAAGAAAACCTTTATCAGATTAAGGTATATACCGATTACAAAAATCTTATTCGTTTTACCACCACTAAAGAATTAATAGGATAATAATTACGTTATACAAAAGAATTAGCAGAATACGATTTCGTTATTATTTACCAAAAAGGAGCATAAAACGGCAAAGCAAACGTACTTAATTAAAAATTAAACTTCGAAGAAAACGTAATTAAAGTTAATTACCAAATCTTTAATATTACGGCAGAAGAATATTTATAATTACGATAAATAATAACAATTAAGGTAATATTTTTTAACTTATATCAGAAAATCTAAGAATATAAAAATAAGTTATTTGAGAATTAAAGAATAAAAAAGATACAGGTCCTAAAAAAATACTGGGAAATATTAGTACGAAATATACATAAATATTAGTTACATAAACATTTAGAAATTTACAAAACTTTAAAACTATTATAACGTATTTATTACTTTTTTAAAATAAAAGTAATAATAAAGAAAATACGATAATAATGTTATATCTATAATAAGGCAAAGACTCGACGACACAAACTATACGAAAAATTACAGCTATTACCAATTATAAAACAACCATAGGATTTAGTTATTTTCGACTTTATTACGAAACTTTCATTATTAAAAAGCCTAGCTACGGGCATACATTACGATAGTATCTTTGGAATCGTTAATCGATTTACAAAATCTTCTTATTTTTTACCATATAATAAGGATACGGACGTAAAATAAATAGTATATATCTTTTTAAAACATATTTTAAAAGTATACGGATTATTAACGGAAATTATTTAAAATAAAGGAACGACGTTTATTTCGAAATTTCAACGGGAATTTATGATATAATTAAGCCTGAATTATAAATTATTTAACGTATTTAGATCTTAAATAAACGGATAAATAAAAAGAATTAACCAAATATTAAAAACTTATTTACGATATTATATTAATTACGAACAAAACTATTAAGTTTGAAAGCTACTTATCGCTTAATTAACTTATAATACCAGTTATTATAAAAGCATTAAAAGAATTCCAGCAAATGTTAACTTTAATTTTATGCCAAATTTTTTTTTAAAAAATACGCGTAGGATTTATTAACGTTAAGGTAATCCTTATATTAAAATAACTTAAATAACTATACGCAAAATAAAAACGGCACTTAAATTCGTACGCGATTAAGTAAAGAAGTATTATAACTAAAAAAGGCTAAAAACCCAACTTTTTAAAAGGGAAAGATGGTTTACTTAGTTTACTAAAAACACCTAAATTAAGCGATTAAACAAAAAGCTCGATTTTGAATATATCGGCTTATGTAAGATTACAAAAAAAAACCATAAAATTAATTATTAATTAAAACTATTACTTAAAGTTAAATTTCATCGAATTTTTTACGTTTCCTTAATCGAATTAGCAGCAAACATTATTAAGGTTAATATAAGGTTTAAAAAAAAGCAAAAAAGGATGTACCGATATACGAAATAGAAAAAATCCTGGACATATGTAAAAAAACCGGACTTACCTAATACCTAATTAAATGGAAAAATTACCTAAATTCCGAAAATACCTAAAAACCCGCCAAAAATCTTATAAACGCCCAGCGCCTATTAAAAAACTTTTACTAACAAAGCCGGCAACATTTAAAATAATTTCCCAGCCTGGATTTATCGGAAGAAACTAATTAATAGTTTCGAGACTAAATAAACCCGCCACCTTTACAACCTAAACGGCCTACGCGGTAATTTCCACCTTAACCTTTCCCTACTTTTCTAATTTATCTAACGACTTCAGCTTACGATTAATTATTTCGATACCCTTAATACGAATGAACTTTTGCTATTAATGCAACCGCCGTAAACAAGCTATGGCTTTTACTTATACGTTTTAAAGCTTCGTTTATTTTCTTTTATGATTAAAAAAACGCTTTTCGGTAAAAGCCTTTTTACGTTTCAGCTGTTCTTTTTCCTGCGAAATGTTATATAAAAAATTAATCGGGATGCCCGAACCGTCGTAATCCCGCTTATAAAAAACACAATTCTAATAACGAATTACATTTTCCGCCATAATATATTTTTCCTTCCGTACGAAATACGCAAAATAAGGCATAACTTCGAAATTAAAATCTTCGATACCGGAAAATAACTTTTTACGTTCTTTCTTCTAATTAGGACGCTATCGCGGCTTAATAACCTTCTTAATAGCTCCCTTAAGCATAATAAGTACGATAAAAAAAAAAGGAAAACTTACCAGGTTAAAAAATCTTTAGGCTAAAGATTCTAAAAGGGAAAAATTGTGTTACGAATTAATACTTTACTAGCTTAGGCATACGGTCGGAACAAAACTTAAATAATTACCGACTAGAAAAGATTACGTAACATAAATAAGGATAAATCTAATATATCCAAACGGATTTACGCCTTTATACGACATAAATAAGGATAAATTTAATATATTTAAACGGATCTAGATATTTATACGATATGGATGAAAATGGATTTAATATATCTAAGCGGATCTTTGCATTTATGCTACATAAATAAAGATGGATTTAATAAATTCAAAAAGATCTAATTTCTAATATGTACGTTCGTTACCTCTTGTATTTTAAATAAATCACCAGCTTATAATATAACTTGGTTATTTAGAATACCTTTAACAATCTGCTATTATTAGACGTAATTATTAAATATTCCAGTACTCAGCTTCCCACGACATTACTGCCAACATAAACCGTACGACTAGGTTTAATAATTGGTTAAACTCTTAGCTGTCACAAATAGGTTTTGTGTTTTATTTTATTATAATTATAATACTTAATAATACGAAAGTTGCGTTATTAAATCGCGCTTCATTTTATAAGTCCCGGTAGTATTTTATAAGTTATAAAGGATAAATCCAATTTTTAATTAATTACCCTTTAAATATCAGGGCTTGAGGATCCAATATCCTTTCTTTTTTATACGTCGTTTATATTATTAATTATCGATTTTAATAACTTAATTAACGTATGTATCGAAGGTGAGTAATTTTTCAAAACGAATTATTTCGTTTTTAACGGTTTCCTTTAAGCTTCGGTAACAAGTATCTATTATAATTTTATTCTTAATTTATTTAATACGTAATAAAGTTTGTTTAAATAAAGTGGCATATTTTGACGCTAGACCTTGTTAAGTAAGTTAAAGTATGTTTTATCCAGCTTTTCGTTTGTCGTCGGGGTTTCCGTATATATCTTTAACTTTTTGCTCGCAATAAATATAATGTTCGAATAATTTGTTATTTGTTTTCCCCGTTTTTTCCAGATAATTTCGTAAAATAGATTTAAATCATTTTAAAGTATTTTTCCTTAAAACTCCCGGCGATAATAATAATTTTATTAGCTTCGTTAATTAAAAGGTTCCGATAAAAATAAAAATAGGACTTAGATTAAGTTAAAAAGAGACACATATTTTCGGTACCGTCGAAAGGTTTTAAAATCTTAATTTTCTGCTTAGGTATCATGGCGAGTTAAGTTTTGAATTATTTGTTCGCTTTTTCCAATTCTTAAGCCTTTTAAGTTATAGCGATTATAACTTTTCCTAATTTCTTAAAAATGGATTGCTTAATAGTAATCGCGGGTTACTTATTAGTAAATATATTATCGGAAATATTGCTTAAAGTTTAACGGCATTATTAAATAAAAGCTTATAATGTATAACAGCTAGTCGATGTAATTAATTATTAAACTTAAGTCGTACGGTTTATGTTAGCAGTAATATTATAAGAAATTAAGTAATAAAGTATACGATAATTAGGTTTGACAATAACAAATTATTAAAAGTAATTTAGGTAATTAAGTTATATTATAAGTTGGTAATTTATTTAAGATTATAGTAATAACGGACGTATATATCTTAATTTTAACTTAAGCCATTTAAGTAGCTTAAACCCCTTTTAATAATTAAACCCCTTTAAGTTCCTTTAAATCCTTTTATGGTTCGGCCGGCTTAAGGTTCTTAGGCTAATAAAAGCCTTTAAGCTCTTTAAGCTGGTTACGTGACTTCTAGACCTAGGTCGGAGCTTACCTCTAGAGGTCCCACTGTTTGTATTGCAGCCAAGATGTTACAAACCAGCACCTTACCAGCTTAGGCACACGGTTGGGACAAGGCTTGAACACCACCGACCAAGTCACGTGACATGGATCCGAATGGATGAACGGATCTAAAGGGATCCATGCACCTAAACAACATAAATCCGGATAGATTTCCGGATCTAAGGGAATCCAATTCACTTACACGATATAGATCCGTATGAATAAACGGATCCAAAGGAATCCAAAATAAGATATATACGTTCGCTATTTTTATAGCTTAAATAAACTACCAGCTTATAATGTAACTTAATTACCCAGATTACCTTTTAATAATTTGCTATTATTAAACGTAACTATTAAATACTTTATTACTTAATTTTTTACGATATTACTATTAACATAAATCGTACGACTAGGTTTAATAATTAAAAAAACCTTTTAACCGTTATACGTTATAAAGTTTTATTTAACAATATTATTAAATTTTAAGTAATATCCTTAATACGATATCGTCCAGCAGGCAGCCCGTTTTTAAAAGAACATTTTGAATCTTTAAAAATAATATTATGGATTCCGATAATAAAAAAACTTAACTTAGTTTTTCCTAGGAAAAAGCCTTACGTTAATTTAATTAATTAATTAACACGGTTATATAACTTACTAACGATAAGATTAAACTTATTAATATCCTTAAGAAAATCCGTAACCAGTTAAAAACCCCAAAAAGTCGAATTAAAAAGATAAGCAAACATGGAATAACCCGATTAACCGGATCAGTTAGCTTAACCTGCATAACTTACTCAGATAACCTACGGTAAGAAAGCCGGAAAATTTTTAAAACCTATTAAGCTTACCTACCCCTTTTAACGGAATTATCATTAAGTTATAATAATTCCTTACGGAATGCCGTACTTACTTTAAGTACTTCCTAATTAAATTCGTAATACCTATTTCCTGAATCCGGTATGCTATAAAACAATTAATCGGAAACGCGACCACCTGGTTTAAACTCACCCTTCGTAAATAAATTACCAAACCCCCTTAATAAAGGTTTACCGAAACCATAGCTATTTATAATAATTACGAAAAGTTTAAGGAGGAATTAAAAAAGGTATTCGGAATGGTAAACGAAAAGATTAAAGCCGAAAACAAAAGTAAGGATTTAAAATAAAAAGGATTAACTTTTAACTACGACAATTCTTTCGTTTAGTTAGCCTTAAAGGTTAATTAGGGATAAAAGGTATTAATGGTTACGTTTTTCGACGGCCTGAAAAAAACGGTATAAAAAAATTATTTAAGAATAAGCGTCCCGAGAAGTTAGTGGATTATATTACTATGGCAGTCAAAATCGACGACCGACAGTAGGCCTAAAAAAGTTGATATTTTAAAAAACGATAAGGAAATAAACTTAAATGTTTCCTTAATATCGGCACGTTACGAAAAATGAATATATCTTATGGAACGGTACCAGGATTTATGAAATTAGGCGTAATCCAGTAACGTAAGTTACGTATTATTAAATTCTTTAATTATAACAAAATGAAATATAAAGCCTTTTAATATAAGGTACTTAAGAAGTTACGACAGAATACCTAGATACCGGTTTTTTAAAGACCCCCCCGAAATAATTAAAGCGATAACAATTAATTGCTTAACATAATCAGAATTAAAAACGATTATAACCCTTTTAAGAAAGTATAACAGGGATTATAAAAGGCGAAAAAGCTGTTTTAAGTAGTTATCTAAAAACAGCGAGCCCTTATTATAGAGTTTATAATAGCCTAATAGCTAAAAAACTACGACGGATAAAAGGAACTTATAAAGGATAAAGTATTTTCCCGTTCTTAAAAAAAGCGGCGATAGCAATACGAATAATTAAAATTAAACGCATAAATTAAGGAATATCGAGGTTAGGATGACGACCTGTTACTAGAATAACCGGATTAATACGGGAAACCTTATGCCATTTAATATAAACGCGCTTATTGCTTTAAATATGTAAAGAAATAACGGTATATCGAAAAGCGATTTCCGCGAATATACAATCAAAAATTTGATTTTCATAATTAGAAAAGAAAGAACCTTAAAGATTAATAATAGTACAGATACCTAAGGATATACGCCTTGAAAAACGTTATTAATATTATTACGGTAGTAATAAATTGGCCCGGAAAAAAGATCTGCCTTAACAGAAACCCTATATATCATTTCGGATGATATAACCATAAGATAAAGAAAAAAAGTGTTTATTAAATTATTATAAAGGTATTCTTAAAAGTAATTAATAACTTAAATTTCCGTTTAAACTTTATAAACAACCCGAATAAACGATAAAATATTAAAAACGAAATAAAAAAAGAACCGAAAATATAAGGTAATATAACGCCTAGTTCCAAGTACGACAGGAGGGATACAAGGCCTTTAAATCAAAATATATTAACAAAAAGGACTTTTAGATATAAGTTCTTTTATTCGACGTTACTTTACGCCGGCAGGAAGGATAATTAAAATAATTGTAGGTTTTTAACATACAAAATCAAAAGCGCATAAAAGCGTTAAAAAACGAATTAAAGAACGAACGTTACCTATAAAAACGCCGCAGGATGGTAAAACCTATAGCAGCCAGCAAAAGCTTCCCAAAAGGGCTTTAAACGTAACGATAGGAGCTAAAAACAATCTTATTACCTTGCGAATACGAATTAAGACATATTAATTTACCGCATTTATGGATTACGGAATAGTAAAAGATAATTATATTACGCCGGATATATTTAACCGATTTCGATTACTATAAAAAGAAAAGATAAAACCCTATGTCGCCGAGAACGCCGAAAGTCGGATATTTACCTACGATAACGGAAAAATTACCCGCAAGATTAATTATTTCGAAATTTTCGTCAACGGATAAAACCAAATAGCAAATTTCGATATTGTTCCGATAAGGAATTACCATATAATCCTTAGAAAACCATGGTTATATTAATAGAACTCCTTAATCGATTAAATAATTAAGTAAATGAAGTTCGTTTTGTATTTATTCGACAGGAAGAAGAAAAATACGAAAAGATTTTAACATTCGATCGAAAATGGTAACGAATATAGGTATAAGGATACGATAGAAACCTTATTATTTATAGAAACAAAACATAAAAAAAACATAAACGCATTATAAAAAAATACGACGTATTATCGTTATCATCAAAACGAAATTACAAAAAATAGACGATCACTTATAATATTAACCCTTAAAGCCAGAAATTATAAACGACTATTTCGAAAGGAACTTAAAATAAAATTACCAGAACATAACGAATAGGACCATAAAATAATCCTTAGGGAAAGGATATCAACCAATTTTTATCCGATCTATAACCTTAACGAAACAAAACTATAGGCATTACGTAATTACCTTAAAGATAAGCTTCGGAAAGGTCACATATAACGTTTTAATTTATCAGCCGGATACCTTATATTTTTCGTACCAAGGAACAACTGAAAACTATGCCTAGTTATCGACTATAAGTAATTAAACGACATTACGGTTAAAGACAAAATACCGTTACCTCTAATTAACGAAATAAGAGATCGCCTTCACGGAACAAATTAATTTATAAGCCTAAATCTTAAAAAAGAATATAATTAAATTTATATCAAACTAGAACATAAATAGAAAACTGCCTTTAAAACGAAATACGGACTTTTTAAGTACTTTGTTATGCTTTTCGGATTTACAAACACATTAACAACCTTTTAGCGAATGGTTAACCATATACTTAGGGAGTACTTAAACATCTTCGTTATTTATTACCTCGACGACATTTTTATTTATTCGAAAAATAAAAAGGAATATATAGGATATGTTTATACAGTTCTTTAAGCTTTATACAACGCTAACTTACTAATTAATACAAAAATAAAAGCCAGTTCTATATGCAAAAAGTGAAATTTTTAGGATATATTATCACCTTAAGATGTATTAAGATAAACCTTAAAAAGATCCCTATAATACAGGAATAAAAAATACCTACCATAATTACGGAAGTATAAACCTTTCTTGTATTTGCTAATTATTATAAAAGGTTTATTCGGAACTTTAACAAAATAGCTATATTATTATCCAACATAAAAAAAAATTTTAGTTCCTTTAAACGATAAAAACGGAAGCCGCTTTTTAAAATATTAAAAATGCGATTACTAACGAACCAATATTGATCATGTACGACTTAAGCCGTTTGGTTAAGCTTGAAACCGACGCTTCGGATTACACTTTAGGCGTAATAACAGGATACCGCGATGATTAAGGCAACTTATACCTTATCGCCTTTTATTCTTATAAATTAAAAGGAACAAAGTTAAACTATGGCATTTCCGATAAAAAATTTATGGCTATTATTAAAGCCTTCCGACAATTTAAGTACTACCTTAAAAGAAACCTTTATCAGGTTAAGATATATACCGACCATAAAAACCTTATTCGTTTTACTACCATCAGAAAACTTATAAAACCATAATTACATTACGCCGAAAAATTAGCAGAATACGACTTTATCATTATTTACCAGAAAGGAACAGAAAACGGCAGAGCAAACGTACTTAACCGTAAACCAAATTTCGAAGAAAAAGTGATTAAGGTTAATTACCAAATCTTTGACACCACGCTAAAAAGATATCTGCAACCACGATAGATAGCAATAATTAAAGCAGCACCTCTTAACCTATATCAGAAAATCTAAAAATATAATGATAACCTGCCTAAGGACAAAAAACTGGAAAAAAATATAAATTCCTAAAAAAATACCAGGAAATATTAATACGAAATATACACGAATATTAATTATACGGATACCTAGGGATTTATAAGATATTAAAACGATTATAACGCATTTATTACTTTCTTAAAATAAAATTAGTAATAAAGAAAATACGATAATAATATCATATCTGTAATAAGATAAAAACCCGACGATATAAACTATACGAAGAATTATAACTATTACCAGTCGTAAAGCGATTATAAGATTTAGTTACTTTCGACTTTATTACCAAATTTCCATTATTAAAAGATTTAATCGCGAACATATATTACGATAGCATTTTCGTAATCGTTAACCAATTTATAAAAATTTCCTATTTCTTATTATATAATAAGGATACGGACGTAAAATAAATGACGTATATCTTTTTAAGGCATATCTTAAAAATATACGAATTATTAACGGAAATTATTTTAAATAAAGGAATAATATTTATTTCGAAATTTTAATAAGGACTTATAGCATAATTAGGCTTAAATCATAAATTATTTAGCATATTTAAACCCTAGATAGACGGACAAATAGAAAAAGCTAACTAAATATTAAAAACTTACTTACGATATTATATTAATTACGAATAAAACGATTAGGTTTAAAAGCTACCTATCGCCCAACTAACCTATAATACCAGTTATTATAAAAGCATTAAAACGATTTTAGCAAACGCTAATTTTAGTTTTATATTAAAAATTTACAAAAATATACGTAAAGGTCTTATTAATGTTAAAGTAATCCTTAAATTAAAACAACTTAAATAATTACATACAAAAACGAAAATAAAATTCGAATTCGTACGTAACTAAATAAAGAAATATTATAACCTCCAAAAAATTAAAGGGATTAACCTTTTAAAAAAATTACTTAGCTATTAAAAACATTTAAATTAAGCGACTAAATAAAAAACCTTATTTTTACATATATCGGCCCATATAAGATTACCATAAAAATCTCGAAAAATAACTATTAATTAGAATTACCACTTAAAGTTAAACTTTATCTAATCTTTTATGTTTCCTTATTCGAATTAACAGCAGATACCATCAATGTTAACACAAAATACGAGAAAAAGGCAGGAAAAGATATACCAACATATAAATAAAAAAATCCTAAATACGCGAAAGAAAGACGGATTTACCAAATACCTGGTTAAAAGGAAGAATTACCTAAACTCCGAAAACACCTGGGAACCCGTTAAAAATCTTATAAACGTTTAACGCCTATTGAAAAGTTTTTACCAGCAAAACCGGCAACGCTTAAAATAGTTTCCCGACTAGGGTCCGCCGGAAAAGACCAGTTAGCGGTTTCGGAACCAGATAAACCCGCTACCCCTGCAGCTTAAATAATTTACGTAATAGCTTTTACCTTAACCTTTTTTTATTCCTTTAATTTATTTAACGATTATAACCTACGATTAATTATTTCGATACCTTTAATACGAAAAAACTTTTATTATTAACGTCACTGCTGGAAACGGGAAATAGCTTCGTTTATATCCCGTTACGACTAAAAAAGGCGCTTTTCGGCAAAAGCCTTTTCACGTTTTAATCGTTCCTTTTCCCGAAAAATATTACGTAAAAAATTAATTAAAATGCCCGAACTATTATAATCCCGTTTATAACGAACGCAATTTTAACAACAAGCCACGTTTTCCGCCATAATACATTTTTCCTTCCGTATGAAACACGCAAAATAAAGCATAACTTCGAAACCGGAATTTTCGATGCCGGAGGATAATATTTTACGTTCCTTTTTTTAATTAAAGCGCTATCGCGGTTTAGCAACTTTCTTAATAATTCCCTTGAGCATAATAAATATGATAAAAAAAACTTACCAAATTTGGAAATCTTTAAGGATAAAGATTATAAAAGAAAAAAAATCGTATTACAAACTAACACCTTACCAGCTTAGGCATACGGTCGGGACAAAACTTAAAACACTACCGACCAAGTTACGTAACATAAATCCGAATAAATAAACGGATCCAAAAGGATCCATGCATTTAAACAACATAAATCTGGATAAATTTTCGAATCCAAAGGAATCTAATTCACTTATACGATATAAATTCGTATAAATAAACGGATTTAAAAAAAATCCAAAATAAAATATATGCGTTTATAATTTTTATAACTTAAATAAATTACCAGCTTATAATATAACTTAATTACTTAGATTACCTTTTAATAATTTATTATTACTAAACGTAACTATTATATACTTTATTACTTAGTTTCCTACGACATTACTGCCAACATAAACCGTACGACTAGGTTTAATAGTTGGTCAAACCCCTTAGCCGTCACATAAGACCGCTAGGTCATAATACTAATACAGCTAACGTTAAATTTAGAAATAGTGAAATGGTGCAGGATACAGAGCCGGGTACATGGCTTTGCCGATCAATTAGTTATCACCAGTCATGTATTTCTAGGAGTTCATTTTTCGCTAGGCGCAACCCCAGAAAAAGGAGATACTTATCATCGTTTTTCACATACATAAATTCAACACCACATAATATAGTTTGCGTTACCTTTGCTATCTCTTAAACCGCGGGTTTAATCGTAACAGTTTTATTAATTATGCATTAATCAGGATTAAATTATCCCGTCTTAATTTATTTGGCTACCAATGCAAGGAAACTGGCTTTAATTAGCTACCGAAGCAACTTGCGATTTCCAATTATTAAATAAAGGAGATAAGGTCCTAATCAAAACGCGATCTCGATTATTATTACGGTTACAATTACGAATATAACGACTTGATAACGATACGCGAACTCGACGACTAAGAAGAAAATAAGGTCCTATGATAACCCCGCAACCTTTTTTGTGATTAATAAGAAAGTTGCTAAGTTAAGATAATGATATCTTATTTTAAAATACGGCTTTACTTGGAAAACGATAAAAAAGGATAAACGCGGAAAGTAGCCGGTTTCGGAATATAAACTAATTACTTAAGTTTTAAACCGATTGCGTAATTTAAAAGACAAATTATATTATGTAAATATTAAGGTAATAAAATTAAAATTACGAAATATTTTAAATTAAGGTTATTAAAGTTATAATTACGTCGTTAACGACGATAAGGATATATACGTTCGTTATTACTATAGCTTAGATAGATCACCAGCTTATAATACGACTTGGTTACCTAGATTACCTTTAATAATCTGCTATTACCAAACGTAACTATTATTTCCCCCATTACTCAGTTTCCTACGATATTACTACTAACATAAACCGTATAACTAGGTTTAATAGTTAGTTAAACCCCTTAACTATCACACGTTATAAGCTTTTATTTAGTAGTATTATCAAATTTTAAATAATACCCTTAACATTATATCGCCCAGCAAACAGCCCGCTTCCAAGAAAACCTTTTAAGTACCCGAAAATAATACCATAAATTCCGACAATAAAAAAACTTAACCTAATCTTTTCCAAAAAAAAAGCCTTACGTTAACTTAACTGGCTAATTAATATAGTCACATAACTTACTACCGACAAAATCGAACTTACTAATACCCTTAAGGAAACCCGTAACTAATTAAAAGCCTAAAAAATCGAATTAAAAAAACAAGCAAATATAAAACAGCCCGATTAACCGGATCAGCCAGCTTAACCCGCATAACCTACTCAGATAACCCACGGCAAAAAGTCCGGAAAAGTTTTAAAGCCTACCAAACCTACCCCTTTCGACGGAACTACTATTAAGTTATAATAATTCCTTACGGAATGCCGTACTTACTTTAAATATTTCCTAATCAAATTTATAACGTTTACCTTTCGAATCTAGTTCGCCGGAAAACAGTTAACCGGAAACGTAACCATTTGGTTTAAACCTACCCTTCGTAAATAAATTACTAAACCTCCTTAACAAAAATCCGCAAAAACTATTGCTATTTATAACAATTACGAAAAATTTATGGAAAAGTTAAGAAAAACATTCGGAATGGTAAACGAAAAACTAAGGCCGAAAAAGAAATTAACGATTTTAAGTAAAAAGGATTAACTTTAGGATACGGAAATTTTTTTTTAATTAGCTTCGAAAATTAATTAAGGATAAAAAGTATTAATGGTCATATTTTCGACGGCCTGAAAAAAGAAATATAAAGAAAATTATTTAAGGATAAACGCCCCGAAAAGTTGGTAAATTATATCGCTATAATAATTAAGATTAACTACTAGCAGTACACCTAAAGGATTTAATATTCCAAAGATTAATAAAACAACAAACCAAGATACCCCCCTAATATTAATATACTATAAGGAATTAACACATCCTATGGAACGGCATTAGGACCTATAAAGTTAGGCGTAATATAACAACGTAGCCCGCGCACTATTAAATGCATTAACTGCAACAAAATGGGATATAAGGCCTTTTAATATAAGGCCTTTGAATATAAGGCACTTAAAAAGTTACGATAAAATATCTGGATACCGGTTCTTTAAGGACTTTTACGAAATAACCAACAAAACGATAATAGATTAATTAACATAATCAAAATTAAGAAAAACTATAATCCCCTTAAGGAAATACAACAAAAATTATAAAAGGCGAAAAAGTTATCCCAAGTAGTTATTTAAGAACAGCGAGCCCTTACCATAGGACCCATAATAACCCAATAGCTAAAGGAATATAACGGATAAAAAAAAGCTTTTAAAGGATAAATTACTTTCCCGTTCCCAGAAAAAACGGCGACAGCGGTACGAATAGCTGGAATTAAATAAATGGATTAAGGAGTACTAAAGTTAGGACGAGAACCTGCTATCAAAATAGCCAAACCGGCACGGGAAACTTCATACTATCCAGTACAAACGTACCCATTACCCCAGATACATGGAAAAAAAACGTTACATCGAAAAACGACTTATACGAATATACAACTAGGGATTCGACTTTTATAATTAAACCAGAGAAGATCTTAAGGACTAACGATAATACAAACACCTAAAAGTATTCGCCTCGGAAAACACCATTAACATTATTACGGCAACAATAAATTAACCTAAAGGAAAAAATTGCCCTAACGAAAACCCTATATGCCATTTCGAATAATACGATTACAAAACAAAAAAAGAATAAATTTACCAAATAGTTATAAAGGCATTATTAAAAATAATTAACAACTTAAACTTCCGTTAAACCTTTACGGATAACCTACAAAAACGATAAAAATTAAAGACGAAATAAAGAAAAAAAAAAAACATAAGGTAATACGATACCCAATTTTAAGTACGACAAAAAAAACAAAAGATCCCCGAACTAGAATACATTAATAAAAAAGATTTTTAAACATAATTCCTTTTACCTAAAGCTACTTTCCGCCGACAGGAGGAATAGCTAAAATAATTGCAAGCCCTTAACGTACAAAATTAAAAATACATTA
The DNA here is from genome assembly GCA_004154915.1 of Monosporascus ibericus. Taxonomy (NCBI): domain Eukaryota; kingdom Fungi; phylum Ascomycota; class Sordariomycetes; order Xylariales; genus Monosporascus; species Monosporascus ibericus. The sequence goes on from QJNU01000198.1 coordinate 98,433, forward strand.
AGGCGTTAAAAAACGAATTAAAAAACGGACGCCATTTATAGGAAAGCCGTAAGATGGTAAAACCCAAAAAGGCCAGCAAAAGCTTCTCAAAAGGGCTTTAAACGTAACGATAAAAGCCAAAAATAACCTTTTTATCTTATAAGTAAAAATTAAAACATATTAATTTACCGCATTTATGGATTATAAAGCAATAAAAAGTAATTATATTACGCCGGATATAATTAACCGATTTCGATTACCATAAAAAAAAGATAAAACCTTACATCGCCGAAAACGTAAAAAGTCAGGCATTCACCTATAATAACGGAAAGATCAACCGCAAAATTAATTACTTCGAAATCTTCGTTAACGAACGAAACTAAATAACGAACTTCGATATCGTTCCGATAAAAAATTACGACATAATCCTCGGAAAACTATGGCTATACCAGTACCACTCTTTAATCGATTAAATAACTAGCCAGATAAAGTTGGCTTTACATCTACTCGATAAAAAAAAGCAAAACACAAAAAGATCTTAACACTCAATCGAAAATAACGAAGAATACAAGCATTAAAATACGACAAAAACCTTACCACCTACAGGAACAAAACATAAAAAGAAAAAAAAATTTACCAAAAGAAATTACGACGTATTATCGCTACCATTAAAACAAAGTTACGAAAAATAAACGATCACCTATAACATTAACCCTTAAAACCAAAGACCATAACTAACGTACCTCCACAATACCACAAATATAAACAACTATTTCGCAAAAAACTCGAAACGAAATTACCAGAATATAACGAATAAAACTATAAAATAATCCTTAAAAAAAGAACATCGACCAGATTCTATCCAATCTACAACCTCAATAAAACAAAACTACAGGCATTACGTAAATACCTTAAAGATAAGCTTCGGAAAAGTTACATACAACGTTCCAATTTATCAGCCGGATACCCCATATTCTTCGTACCAAGGAAAAACGGAAAACTACGCCTAATTATCGATTACAGGCAACTAAACGATATCACGGTTAAAAACAGAACACCGCTACACTTAATTAATAAAATAAAAGATCGTTTTTACGGAATAAATTAATTCACGAACCTAAGTTTTCAAAAAAATATAATCAAATCCGTATCAAACCAGGACATAAATAAAAGATAGCTTTTAAAACGAAATACAAACTTTTCGAATACCTCGTTATGCTTTTTAGACTTACGAACGCACTAATAACTTTTTAGCGAATAGTTAACCACGTACTCAAAAAATACTTAAACATTTTTATTATTTGTTACCTCGACGACATTCTTATCTACTTAAAAAACAAAAAGAAATATATAAAACACGTTTATATAATTCTCCAAGCCCTACAGGACGTTAATTTACTAGTTGATACAAAAAAAAGCCCATTTTATACGCAAAAAGTAGAATTTTTAGGACATATTATCATCTTAAAATGCATTAAGATAAAGCCTAAGAAAATCGTTACAATACAAAAATAAAAAACGCCTACCAAAATTAAAAAAGTACAAACCTTTTTCGGATTCGCCAATTATTACAAAAGGTTTATTCGCAATTTCAGCAAAATAACTACGCCATTATTTAATTTAACGAAAAAAAAAACAAGTTCCTCTAAATAATAAAACCAAAAACAGCTTTTCAAAAAATTAAAAATACGATTACCAACAAGCTAATATTAATCATATACGACCCAAACCGCGTAATTAAGCTAAAAACTAACGCTTCGGATTACGCTTTAAACGCAATAACCGGATACCGCGATAATTAAGGTAACCTACATCTTATCGCCTTTTACTTTTATAAATTAAAAAAAGCAAAGTTAAATTATAATATTCCCAACAAAAAATTCACAACCATTATTAAAACCTTCCGAAAATTCAGACATTACCTTAAAAGAAACCTTTATCAAGTTAAGGTATATACCAACCATAAAAACCTTATTCGCTTTACCACCACCAGAAAACTTATAGGATAACAACTGCGCTACGCCGAAAAACTAGCAAAATACGACTTTATTATCATCTATTAAAAAGGATCAAAAAACGGCACAACAAACGCGCTTAACCGAAAACCAGACCTCGAAAAAAAAGTAATCAAGGTTAATTATCAAATCTTTGACACCACGCTAGAAAGATACCTATAACTACGATAAATAGCAACAATCAAAGCAGCATCCCCCGACTTATATCAGAAAATCCAAGAATATAGCGATAATATACCTAAAAACTAAAAAATAAAAAATAAAAACATAAATCCCAAAATATATCAAAAAATATTAATACGAAACATATACGAATATCAACTATATAAATACTTAAGGATTTATAAAACTTTAAAACGATTATAACGTATTTATTATTTTCCTAAAATAAAATCAATAATAAAAAAATACGATAATAATACCATATTTGCAATAAGGCAAAAACTCGACGACACAAACCATACGGAAAATTACAGCTATTACCAATCGCAAAGCGACTATAAAATTTAATTATTTTCGACTTTATTACCAAACTCCCACTTTTAAAAAATCCAGTTACGGATATATATTACGATAGCATCTTCGTAATCGTTAACCGATTTATTAAATTTTCCTACTTCCTACCATATAACGAGGATACAAACGTAAAATAACTGGCCTATATCTTTTTAAACCATATCTTAAAAATATACGAATTACTAACGGAAATTTTTTTAAATAAAGAAATAATATTTACTTCGAAATTTTAGTAAGGATTTATGGCATAACTGGACGTAAATTATAAACTATTTAACGTATTTAAACCTTAAATAAACGGATAAACCTAAAAAAACAACTATAGATTAAAAACTTACTTACGATATTACATTAACTACGAATAAAATAATTAGGCCTAAATATTACCAATTACCCAATTAACTTACAATACTAGCTATTACGAAAACACCAAAATCACTCCAGCAAACGCCAACTTTAGATTTATACCAAAAATGTATAAAAACATACGCGAAAAACAAGTTAATATCAAAACAATCTTTATATTAAAATAGTTTAAGTAATTATATAGAAAAATAAAAACAAAACTTAAATTCGTACGTAGCTAAATAAAGAAGTATTATAACCAAAAAAGGTTAAAAGGATTAACCTTCCGGAAAAGAAAGATGGTTTACCTATTATTAAAAACATCCAAATTAAACGACCAAATTAAAATTTTGACTTTAAATATATCGGACTATATAAAATCATTAAAAAAATCTCAGAAAATAATTATTAATTACAACTACTACCTAAAATCCAACTTTATTTAATTTTTTACGTTTCTTTACTTAAGTTAGTAACAGATATTATTAAAGTTAATATAGGATATAAGGGAAAGGTAAGAAAAGATACGCCGACATACAAAGCAAAAAAAAAAAAAAAAAACTTATCGAATACTTAATTAAATGGAAAAACTACCCAGATTCCGAAAACACCTGGGAACCCGTTAAAAACCTTATAAACGTTTAACGCCTATTAAGGAACTTTTACTAATAACGACGGACGCGCCCCAATTAGCAATCGACCAATCAATAGGCTTAGACTAGTCGACCGAATCTGCGACCTGGCCTGACGTAACCGCAGCGACCGCCGCTTCTAATTATTTTTGTTCCTTTTTTAAACGTTTAAACTTTTTTATGGCCTTCGCGCCCTAAACCCCATGACGGAGTATTTCGACGCCGCGGAAGCAAAATTTTTTTTTGCTTGCGCAAACGAATTAAACGACCAAACAGCTCGGATAAATGTTGCTGTAGTTTAAATAACTTTTCTTTAGCCATACGCTTTACCAACTTTAATCGATCTTTTTCCGCGATAAACTTATTATATTTAAGTTCCGAAAGATTAAATAAATTATAGAAACCCCCGTATTTAATGTAACGCGCATACTTTTCGGAACTATAATGCGCTTTATAAGCCTTGTTTTTAAATTTAAAACGAGAATAAGAGAACTTCGACGACATGGTAAAACCAAAACGATCGATACGTTTTGAAAAAACCAAAGCGTTAATACGTTAACGAAAATGACGTTTTTTAATTCGACCCGATATAATAAGTATAAAAAAAGGAAGGTTACTTACTAAAATTAACGGATAAACAAATTAATCTTTAAAAGCAAAAATCCTAGAAGGAGGAAATCGTATTATAATTTAGCGGTCTTAGCCGTAATACACATAATCGGACCTTTAAAACTTTAACTCCGACCTAAACTTAAATATTACGTAACCAGCTTAAAGGGCTTAACGGTCCTCCTTAGCCCAAGGGTCTTAAGCTAATCGAGCTACGAAAGGGCTTAAAGGGACTTAAAGGAACTTAACTAATAAAAAAGTTTAAGCCGCTTAAGTACCTTAAGCCAAAATAAGGATATATACGCTCGTTATTACCATAACTTAGATAGATTACTAGCTTGTAATATAACTTGATTACTCAGATTACCTTTGATAATCTGCTATTACCAGACGTGACTATTGTTTCCCCCATTGCTCAGTTTCCTACGACACTACTGCCAACATAAACCGTACAACTAGGTTTAATAGTTGGTTAAACCCCTTAGCCGTTTCCGCGGACTTTGTTATATGCTCTTTAGTTACTTTAGTAAATTTCTTTTTAGGTTACGATCAGGTTATATTAAACCCGGCTAGCAAAGATTTAACCATTCTCGCAATATCTTTAAAACTACTTAAGTATACCAATATACTTATAGGGTTTACCAACTTTATAGTTCACTTTTGTCATATAATCGGGAGGATTTTAAATAATTTAATACCTAATATAGCTTACCCATTTATCGACGACGTTGAAATTAAAGGCCCGAAAACAAGATACGATAACGAAAAGATTTTTCCAGGGATTCGGCGATTTGTTTATAAGCATATCGTTAATATTAATAAGACCTTACTTAATTATAAGCTTACTAGTGTTTCGATTTATATGAAAAAAACTTAATAATGCTAGAAGATTATAATTATAATCGGATTTCTTTATGGAATAAATGATTGCTGCTTAAATATAACTAAGGTAAAAAAAATCCTAAAAGTTTAGCTATATAAGAACGTTTCGAAGGTTAAAGTTTTTTTAAACATTATGGTTTATTATCGGATTTTTGTTACGTATTTTGCTATAAAGGTCAAGCCTTTTACAAAATTACTCCGAAGGAATTAACCTTTCGTTTAGGATCTTAATCAAAATAAAACTATGGAAAGCGTTAAAAAAACGATTGTAATAACCCCAACCTTAATTACCTTGGATTATAACCCTATAGTAAGCAAAATTATTATAAGGATAAATATAAACAAAACAAGCTTTAAAGGAATTTTCGGATAAATAATTAATAAAATCGAATATCCCGCGCGCTTTGAAAATAGTATTTAGAAAGGCGCCAAGTTAAATTATGACGTTAGTAAGCTAAAATATCGAACCGTTCTTAAGATCTTAAGGAAATTCCGAAACTATGTTTATAAAATCCGATTTATGTTAAAAACGGACGTTAAGATATTAATTACCTAGATTGATAATTGGATAAGTTCTTTATCTAAAACGTTTTTTATCCGTTAAATTGCATAAATAAAAATGTTTAACTTCGAAATTAAACATATTCCTAATAAGAAAAATACAGCCGCCGACGGATTATAGAAAAAGTTACTTAAAGCCTTTAACGCGCGGGACGATTAATAAAAGGAAGAAGTTAATAACTTTATTAATATTTAGTTAAACGTTATTCGGTTTAATTTCATTTTAATTAATATAATTACGATACTTATTATAATAAATTAAAAATAAGAACTTTTTATTAGTAATTAGTTTAAGGAATTATAAGAATACGCGAGATTTTTAACAATATTAAATCTTCCTAATCGACTGAGAAACGTTTTAAGGAGAAAAAAAACGGCTTTTAAAGCCGAGGTTTTAAATAATTTTATTCAGGACGGGATTTTTTGGCATAAGGCAAATAAGCAATACGGTACCCGTAAGGTGGTTAATAACTAGCAAAAATAATACGCGGTAATTAAGTAATGTTATAAGGATTACGGCCATAAAGGACAAAATTCGACTTATTGGCGTATAACAGCTTTTTATTATTGGCGCGGAATATATAGACAAATTCGAAAAGCGGTATTTGCATATTCGAAATGCCAGAAAGCCATTAATTAACGTTTTAAAAACATTTACGGCTTTTTTTAACCTATTAATATAACTGCTATCTAGGTAATCGATATATAATTTATGCCTAATAATAACGGTTATAAGGTTATTATCGAGGTTAGATATAAATTATCCGGTTACTTAAAAATTAAAGTTTTGCGTTTAATTATATCGGCTGCAATTAAGAATTTCTTAAATAAGCATATCTTTTATCGACATAATATTCCGATTAATATTAAAACAAACGGAAGCTTTAAAAATAAGGGCGAAGTTATTAAAGCTTGTAATACTTTTAGAATTTAAAGGAAGGTTGGAGTTACGTATGCTACCTGGCGATAAGGTCTAATCGAAAAAAGATATATCCCGATTGCTAAAAGTTTAATAAAAGCAAGGAATGGTACTGGTAAAAAATAGGTTAAGCTCCTGCCAAAAATGATTTTCGCCGACAATACAACCGTTAAAAGCTATGGTCTTAGTCTTTACGAATTGCTATACGGTTAAAAAGCAATCCTACCGATCGAAATAATGTTACCGACTTGGCGTATTATGAATTAAAATCCTGATATTTTAAGGAAAGACTTAATTACATAAAGAATGCGACGATTCGAAAGAAATGTTAAGAATATAACTAAGGTTATTAAAATGATTAGCGACTATAAACGGAAGGTTGCTAGATTTGTAAACGAAAAAGATAAAAATAAAATAAAAGATAAACTTTTATAAATAAATAACTTAATACTTTTATACGATATATTAAAACATATTAACATATTTAAAGATATAAAATTAAAGTACCGTTAAATTAAATCATACCTAAAAAATAAAACTAATAATTAAGGTATTTATTATTTAAAGAAAATTAATGGAACGATGTCATAAGGAACTTTTCTTGTTAATAAATTAAAGTAATTTATAAAGGATAAAAAAAGGATATTAGAAGCTAATTAACTTATATAAAGACGACTAGATAAGGTTATTATCCGATTAACCAGAAGATATTATGTCAGATATTTTAAATATTGCGGAAATCGAGCTACCTAAAGATTGGCAGTTTAAAACTTTAAAGCTTATAAAAACTAATATTAAAGTTCAAATATTTAATAGTCGATTAAAGGGTTACGTAATTATGGACGATAATAAAACACCCGAGGCAAGTCGATCAAACGAACGGAAAAGACTAACGCAATTAATTAAAAGAAATTAAAAATAAAAGGTTTCCCTTCGGTCTCCTACCAACTTTCTCACGATTATCCTATATAACGCTCATACTTTTTTATAATTAATTAATACCTTTAAACTTAAAAGACCGGGTTTTTATTAAGTACCGAGGATTAAAAATATATCCTTTGACCATCAAACGAAGGCGGCCCTTATCGAATGCCTTAATAACTGGATAAACCTTTAAACGAATATCTTTTTTAACTTAAAAAGACCGCAAGTATTTACCCTTGAAGTAATCGAACCGATTATCCCGGAATATATATTTATAACCTTCGATAAACTCGATATAATTACCGCAAAACTTTTTATAAAATCCGGGGATTAACCAGCACTTAAAAAAATAAGAACATATTATATTAATTAAGTTACTTAAAATTTCTGTATCGTTATTGCCATAATTTATATAAAATTAACTTAGGCATTTTAAATACTTAAATAAATAAGCTAATAATATATTAACGTGCTACACCCATGAGCGCCAGACACCTATGAGCGCAACACGTTTTTGACAGATTTTAACTACCTATCTTTAATTATCCATTTCTTAATACCAACATTATGGAACGCCTTACAAAAAAAGCAAAAATGAACCTAGCTATTCAGGCTAAAAAACGAGACCCGAAACTTAGTTACAGAAAGCTTAGTTCTATCTATAAAGTTTTATTTTTTACCTTAGCATACCGTTTTAAAAACAAACGCGCCTAAACCGATATTATCCCTTTCTTATAGAAATTGACGGCGACCGAAGAAAAATCGATTATCGACCGAATCCTCGATTTAGATATACGAGCGTTTCCTGTCCGGCTTTTATGACGCGTTTTAAGCTACCATGACGTCCGATAACATCAAATCTGGATTCGCAAAAGTTGGTTTTGTTCCATTCGATCCTAATAACGTTCTTTCCGAATTAGATATTCTTCCAATTATTGTCAGATATAGGGGACATCAGTTGTGTTGTTGTATTAGGTCAGTTGCAGGTGCTGTTGCATTCATACAACTTTAAGTAGCTTAGCTCCGGAACACGTATGGGCCGATCAGTAGGTGACCTTTCCGTATATGGGGTGCGCTACGCACCCCCCAGCTAGCTGACACACCCCCTTAACGCCTTGAAGTATTCACGGCGTTAATCACCGCAATTCATCACTCCCTAGAGCCATAGCTGTCCATTCCACCTCTCCGGCGATTGAATCCTCTTAATTAGCTAATTTTTCGTCTAAAATAACCCTTAAAGCTTTTTTCCGTTAATCCAGGGTTTCGGTAATATCTATTAATGTTAATTACTTTTTAAAATACCTAAAGGTTTTTCGTAATAAGGTTTTAGTTAATTTATTAGCCAGTATGTTACCCGTAAGCGTATAATTTATTTTAATTAAGTCTCTTTTTATTACCTTTCGTAATTAATAATTATATATATTTATATACCATAACTTTATTTTAAAAAAATTAACGTTAACGTTAATTAATTATATTATTTATTAATTATTATATTATATATTTAACGGTTTTACGTTTAAATTAAATTTTAATTTTTTAATTAAAAAAATAAATAAGGTTTTTTTTATAATTTATGTAAAAAATAATAATTCCGTTTTAATTATAAAAGTAATTATTATATTTTACTTATTCGTGTATTATTTTATTACTTTTTTAAATAATTTTATAACGTAAATTTAAAAACTTTTTTAATTAATCGAATTATCCGCAAAAAAGGTATCGCTTTAAATATTTATTAAATTTTTATTACCGAATTATAACGTTAACGTTTTAATATTAATTAAATATAATATAACGCAATTAATTATTTTATAATATATGTTATTAAGGTTTATATTAAAACGGACGAATTAGGATATTATAAAAAATATATTAAATCACGTATTAATTATAATATATAAAATAAAACCGATTTTTTTTTTGGTATTTATTAATTAAACTTAAATAAGTTAAATCAGGATTCGGTAATAACTTAACGTTAATTATTAACGTTTTTAGGAAATTATTTAGGTTTTTTTAAAAATTAAGTTAATTAATTTATTTATAAAATTAAATTAAAATAACCTAATTTTTTAAAAAGTTTATTTTTAATTATTTCGATTCCGAAAAAATATTATAAATTTTTGTTATTTATAAAGATATATTGTTTTTATATTTATTAAATTAATTAATCGATAAAATCCTAATGTTTTTTGTTATATATAACGATTATGTCGTTAACGTAAAAAAATAAAACTATCCCTTAATAAAAAAAACAATATAATTTATAAAAAACGGTGTTAAACTTTAAATCCTTAAACGTATTAATATTTTTTTTATTAAAATAAAGGAAATTTCTTTAATCCGTATAATACCTTTTTAATTAAAAATATTTTATTACGTTATAAGTATTTTAAGGGCGTTTTTATATATATTTCGTAAAGTAAATTTGCGGTAATAAAAACGTTTATAACGTTATATTGCTTAAATTTTAAGTTAAACTTAATTACGATAATAATTAAAACTTAAAATAACTTTTTAGTTAATATAAATACGTATGTATTTTTATAAACGTTTTTAAATTATTAATTAATTCGTATAACAAAGCGGGCCTTATATTTTTAAAATTAACCATATTTATCAAACTTATAAACGTATATTTATATATACCTTAGAAAAAGTTTTAATAAAAAAATAATTAATAACCTTTTAAAATTTTATTTCCTTATAATTTCATAAATAAGTTAATTCGGCGTTACGGAATATCTTTCTTAACGGATATATATTTAACTTTTTATGGCTTTACGGCAGTAGCGGCAAATCTTGCCTATATACCCGGCCTTACGATTTAAATAACGCTTTTATTTTTAATATATTAAAATCTTTTTAATTAAGGTAGCATATATTTCGGGTTTTTATTTTTCCTAAATTTCCGCAATTTACCGGCTAATTATCGATCGTATTAATAAAGTAGGTTAAGCGTCTTACGTTAAATGCGGTTTCCTATATTTTATGGTGGTACCGATAACCATTTTTTCGATATAGAACGTATGGAAAGTTTACGTTTTTAACCCGTAAAGTATCTTCGTTTTTTACCGTTATTTTAAGTTAAAAATGTAATAAAAGTTTAAGGTTATTTTTATTTTTTCCGTCGGCGTAATGATCGTACTAATTATTAAGGTAAACGTTAATAATGGTAATGATTTAAAAGATGGAAATAGTTCGAATATAACGGTCGTATAAAAGTAATTAATCTTTTACGAATAAGCTTATTTTTCCTTATTCTGCATATTAATTACGTTAATGCCATTTTAAAATTAGCCCTTTTAATTAGTTGGTAATTAAATTATTCCGGTTAAATCTTTTTTTTTGTATATATATTAAGTAACTATTAGCCTAATTAAGTATGGTAACTTATCAGAATAAATTTTATAATGCGTTTTCGGTAACGTAAAATAGGTTATCCTTAAGGTATTTAATATTACCGGAAAAGGTAGTTTTTTTGTTAAATTAAACGTTTCGGATAATAATAACCTTATTCGTTAATAAGTTTTAAATTTCGTAAATATTTGTTAATCGGTAACTAACGAAAAAACTTATTCATATTTTAAGATTTAATTTTTAAAATCTTTAATTTTTTTTATGGCGGTAATCGTTATAACGTAAGCTATATAGTTATAAACTCGAAAGTGGGCTTATTAAGGCTTTTAATTAAGTATTATAACGCCATTTTTATATGTTAAATAAATATAATAAATTTTATATAAGGTTTATTAAAAGAAAACGTATTTAAAAGTACGGTTATATAAATATATTGCCGCTTTAAATATATATACGATCGAAAACGTAAATAACTTAACGTTATTTTATATCGTAATCGCTTTTTCTTTAATTATACCTTTTAAACGTTTTGTACCTTCGTTTTAAGCTTAAGTATATGATATTAAGGGCTTAAGTTTAATATTAAAAGAAAACGATTAAAGCATATTTCGAAGTTGGTAATTCTTTAAAATTTCGTTATCGTATTTAATTATCTGTTAAAAAATTTTATCCTCGTTTTTTAAAACTTTTAAAAGGTGTCGAAAATATTATAATTAATATATTTTATTTCCGGTTTTTTAAGTAGGTATCTCAAATAAAACCTAAATATTTATCGGTAATAAACATAACGTATTTATATTTTTTAGGGTTTTTTTCGAAATTAATAAAGTCGATGGCGATTTTTTATCCTAATCGGGATATTCCTTTTCGAGGTTTGCGACGTATTTATTTTTTCGTTTTCGCCTTATGATATGCTTAATATTCGATTATTATAGGACCTTTTAATCGGATTTCTTTAATATGGGAATATAATTAGGTAATTATTTTAAGGTTTAAATAATTTAATTGCAGGTGTTATATAATGCCGTTACCTATACGCGGCAATTTTTTTATTTATAAGTTAATATTTTATTTATAAGTAATAAAGGTTATATAAAGTATTATTACGTTAATATCTTTAATAATAAATTAATTAAATTTATTTATTAACGTAATAATAATTTAATCGTATTTATTTTGAATACAGCTATTAATTTTTTAATTATCTTATTAATAATCTTTTTTTCGGAACTATTAAAATAATATTAAGTTATATGCGAATTTTTTACAATAAGTTACGTTATATAATTATAACGCTTTTATATTATTAGGACTTTGAAGTAATATATTAACCTTTCCGTACCTTTTAATCGAGACGAAATTATTACTTACGTATATTCCGTTACTTTATATGGTTAATTTATAATTTAAGAACTTATTAATAAGGTTAAAGATATATATTATAAACTTTAAATTTAAAATAAATAAATTTTTTAAAGGATAAAACGAAACGTTTATAACGTTATATTAATTAATAATTAAAAAATATGCTAAAACTTATTTTATTTCCTTTAAAAGTTAATCCGTTTTTATAATTAACTTTTCCATAATTTTTAATAAACGGTTAACTTTTTCCTTTAAAAATTAATTAAAAATAATACGGTTTCGGACCAGCTTTAATACTATTTTTCCGGGCTTAAACTTTATTAAAGCTTTGTTAGGGAATACATAAAAGCATTAAGGTAACCTATAATTAAAACTTAAACAGGCTTTATAGCGAATGCCTTAATCATTTAATTCGTAACGCTTTTGTTTGGTATTTCGGTCCGCATAAAAACTTCCCCGACTACCTCGTTTCGGTTTTCGTTTAAAGGCCCTACCTTACGGCTAAAGGTTAAATAATTTGGTTTTTTTTTAATTAGGATAATTCTGATTAAATTGGTCCGTAAGAGTTCCATAAAAGGTTGGAAACGTTACCTTAATGTTTTTTAATGTAAATGGTAAATTAGTTATAACCTAGTAATCCAGAAGGCCAGCAGCCACCTTTTAATAACTGATCGTTTTTCGATTAATATCATCTTTTTTTATAATTATATATAAATTTAACCAGTTAGGTATAATAAGTACTATTATTATACATAACTAATTCGCCCAGATTACCGGCATTAATGTTTCGAGGATACCGTAACGTTACCCTTAGACCATAATCTTTTGCCATTTTGCTATTTATTCGTTAAACTTTTTAACCGATTTTATAACCTGCTTTAATCGTTTTTTATATTTACGTTTAATATTTATAAATAGCCAACTATCGTATACCTTTCCGGATTTTTTTAATTTTACATATTACCTTTTTAAATTATCGTTTACATTTAAACAAGTTTACTTAATCGATAAAGATATTATATTTAGGACCTATTTTATAAAGTTGTTATAATTTTTTCGGAAAGTTTTATATTTCCGGTTTTTATAGGTATAAATAAACCATTTTTGATTATATAATTATCGCTTTTCGGTCGTTATCTTGTATATAAAGGTTGGAATCCCTGTTAAATCGGTTTCCTTTTATATGGTCGATATAATAACTAAGGTCGCGTTATGCGTTTAAATTCGATTTCGTTTCTTCGGATAATTCGCGACGTCGGGCTTTTTAGGTTTAACGGGTTATGAATAGTCTTAATTAGGGTCGATATATTCCCATAGATCGTATCCTTTCGCCTTAATTTTAACCTTATCCTTAAAATGGTTCCAATCTTTTAGGCCCTTATACAGGATGTTCGACGACGATAAAATAGTTATTATTATAATTAAGGTATATATAAATAATTGCTACTGATATACAGCTTATATCGTCTTAGTAATAGCTGATTAATTGATGATTTTCTCGAATTAAGCGAATAAGACTCTTAATTATCAGATATAGGGGACATCAGTTATGTTATTATATTAGGTCAGTTGCAGGTGCTGTTGCATTCATACAACTTTAAGTAGCTTAGCTCCGGAACACGTATGGGCTGATCAGTAGGTGACCTTTCCGTATATGGGGTGCGCTACGCACCCCCCAGCTAGCTGACAATTATCCTTATGCCGACTGTCTTCTCGCTTACTTTTGCCGGTTCCATTTCCCCTTTAACGAAAACCCCTAAAACTATCCGCGAAGTAACAAAATAAGGGCGTTATTTAGAAAGAAAGATTAGAAATCGTTAAAGAAGCTCGCTTATAAAAATAGTTAAATCGGTTAATTTTTTAACTAAAAGTAACTTATTACTTTTGTATGAAAATGTTCTTTTTTGGAAAGAAGTTACTTAATTACGCAAAACGAATTACATTTTAAACAAACGTCGGAGGATTAAAAATAAACGTCTTTAAGAAGAAGGAATACTTATTATATAAAAAGGATAAGTTCTTTTGGCCCAAAAAAAAGGGGGTGGTAAAAAAATACAGCTAATAGTAATTAAAGGGGGTCGTCGTAAGAGGGTTGAAACCAAGGAACGAAAGTGTGGCATTTGCGGTAAGCCCGGACATAATGCGCGTATTTATGAAGAAGCTGTAGATACGTCTAGCGAAGAAGAATCCGATTAGTTTGAATTGATTTAATATGTTGTTGTTAAGTTATTTAGATTGATTGTTGCGAGGTGCCAAAAAGTGTTGCGCTTATGGGTATGTGGCGCTTATGGGTGTGGGACGTTAAAGATATTCAAATAATAAGTTTATAAACAAGCTTATAGGTTTATCTTAAATAATTACGATATATATAAAATATAATAAAGGCTTTTTTCCTTAATTAACCAGCATAATAATAACATTAAATTAAGTACCCGTTACGGCCTAAAAGTTCTTTCCGATAATTCGCTATTTTATGGTATTAACCTTTAGTAAAATTATCTATAATACTAATTAATATAACTTTAACCGTTTATATTTAATTAATACCATTTTCCTAAGATAAGTATTAAATAAAGATAATACCTACTTCGAGATATTTTATTATTATACGTTTAATACGGATATAATTATTTTAAAACTTAGTTATTACGTTCTTATCGTTAAACTCGATTTTAAAAAGTTAAGATAAACTTAAACTAAAAAATGGGCCGGGTAACGGATTAATAATCCGAAGTTTTGCTGGAATTAATAAAATTAAAAACGAAATTATAATATAAGGTCGAAAATTAATAAGTATATAAGAAGCTAAAGATATTAACCTGCGACCAATTAATTATTAATTAATAATACCTATAAATAAATCCGACTTCGGAATTAATAATTCGATTAATAGCATGATATTCGATGGTAATAAGTCCGGTATTTTTAGTAATAGATTATCTATAATAAAAGTTTTAAAAAGTAAATAATTTTAAAAGGCCGTAACATTACGATACTTATATTAAAAAGTAAAAGCCAGGTTATAAATAGGCGCCTAACGGTATATAAGATTTTAAGGCTTGCGAATATTATTAGAGTTATATAAAGGCTTAATAGCCCGATTAATGGCCAAAGCCTTATTAATACGTCTAGCTGAAAGTTTAGAAAATAATAACGAATTTAAAACTATTAAATTTACACGACGAATAACGGAGATTTTATCGAGATTACGGAAGTTCCGATTAATATAGGAAAAAGCAAGTTAAATATTACCAGATTACCTATTACCTGGACCGGGTAACTTTTTAATGAACCACTTCTTTATTAAATTAATTAATTCGTTAAAATTTACGTTTTTACGAAAACTTAAAATATTACGAAAATTTAACGATTAACGGGAATTTATAATAATAATATTAATTAAGTACTTTGGGAATAAATAAGTATATATTAAAGTTTTATGTTATTTGGGATATATGGTCGGAAAAGAAAAGTTGATATAATAATAATAAAAGAAATATAGATGTAAATAATTAATTAAAGTACGTAACGGCGACGACATCTTCTTATATAATATCAGACGGAATTCTCTGGCATTCTTTCGGCGCATACTTTTTCTGATCAAAAAATAAATGCATTAATCCCGTCGCACTTAATTAATTTTATATATAAATTACTATTAATTCCTGATAATTTCCTGCATTTATATAACTTTAATCTTAACATTTTAATATTTATATATTTATATACGTAAATATATAAATATATACTTATATACTACGTATAATGTTTAATTATTATTTAAATCCTTAAGTTATAAATTTTTATTATTATTATATCTTAATACCTTAATTAATTTATCTATAATTACCATATTATTATTTAAAAAGCGTATCAGCCAAAATAAGGATAGAATCTTTAAAAAGCTAAATACGTCGAATTCCGGAAAACTTGCCTAAATCGTTAACATACTAATATAAGAAAAAGATAACATAATGCAACTATTTCGTAAGATATATAATAATAATTTTACTCCTTATCCTATTTAATAAACTACCCCAAAAATCCGTTTTAATCGAGCTACCCTTATTTACCCTTTTAATCAAAATGGGAAACGTTTATAAAAAGATATCACCTTACCCTTTTATTAAATTAATAAAAAATAAAATAATTCCGTAACAGCTTTTTTATAAGAAATACTTATAATCTTAATAAATTATATTTACTTACGTTTTTAACATATTATTACCTTTATATAATTAATCGCCTTAAATATACCTTAAAATATTTTGGCCGTTATTATTAAAGCCGGTAAAATAATTTATAACAGTTAAACCCGATATATCCTTAATAAGTTTACGGAATTAATTAAAATTATAAACCTAAAATATATTTAGTTTATTACTTATATCAAATTCCAAATTAATAAGGGACTTAAAAATTATTAAGTTAATATATTATATATCCAATTAAAACGTTAAATATCAGTATTTAATACTTACTTTACGGTTAACCGTATTTAATTATTATTATAATTATACCGAAAAGCCTAAATAAAATTAAAGCTTAATAATCCCCTTACTCGTATAACGATCGTAAAAATACTTACTTAGGTTAAATATTATATTTGCGGTTTATAAATAATTTATACATTTTATATTATTACGCGTAACCTTTTAAATTAAAAAAATTAATAACTTGAACGAACTGATTAAATAAGGCGAAACCATTATTAAATTTAAGATAACTAATATAATTAAAAAGTACCTAAATTTAAAATCAGATAATAATAACATTAAGAAACTTATAGGATTATAACCTGGAAGATCCTTATTTCCATTATTAAAAAAGGAAGTCGACGATCCAAAAAAAGCCGATAATCCGGAATCCGATTAATTACTTCGTTTTATAGAAAATAAATAATTACGACCGACAAAATAACCGATTAAAGGAATTAATAATCCGCTAACTAAAACATTAACTATCGAATTTCCTACACCCTAACTTTATATACCTATTAATTAGCTAAAATAAACTTTTAAAGCATTTATATGTTACGGCTGCACCATACCGCTACACCACCAGGGGCAAAAGATCGGTGGAATGATCGCAATCGTGGCAATCATCCTGGTGCTTACAGCCGTATACATGTCCTGGAGCTGTACGGTACCCCCGAACCGTAACAC
>QJNU01001569.1:0-115518 GCA_004154915.1 Monosporascus ibericus
CCCCCCCCCCCCCCCTCCCCTCTCTTTTCCACTACCTGCTGTATCCTACTATACCATCTTATCTGTACTTTTATACCGGATACAAGTCGCCAGTCACATAGACCGTTCTCACTTGCCACGCATACCCTTTAACAACCCCGGCCTCGAATTTTACACTATCCAATCCCAATTAGCTAATTACGCAGTCACTTACCTATCTGAGCTCCAGATTGAAACGCCACATCCGGTTCTGAATAAACCCAAGGATCCCGAAACCATGGCTGATCTCAACTCGTGGGAGGAAGACCCTGCCGCGCAGGACGACAACCTGTCCCGTCAGACGCAGCAGATGAACCTCAGCAACCAACCCCAGCAGTCGGGTACCTTCCGTCCCGGTGCCAGCACCTTCCATCCCGGTGCCCAGTCCTTCCAACCGGGTGCCCAGTCATTTCAACCAGGTCAGCCATACGGCGGTGGCTTTGCGCCTCCTCAATACTACGGCGGTCAGGGCTACTATCCCCAGTACGGTGGTGGACAAGGGGGCTTCGATCAATACGGCCAGGGCTACGGTGCTGTTTATGGACAACAGGGCGGATACAACAACCAAGGACACAACCAAGGATATGGTACAGTCTTAGTCGCTTAACCGACCCCTCCCATTTTACTAACTCGCCCAAGGCCAATACGCCCAGTACCAACAACAGCAGGCAACTAAGCAGCAACCGCAGCAATCCCAGCCTCAAGCCGTCCCTACCATCGCCAAGCGTCCGACTGGCGATTCTGCAGCTACGAGCTCTGACACTAGCCAACCGGTCGCTAAGAAGGAAGGGGACACCAAAGTCCTAAGCATAGGCGGCGATCCACCGAAGGCTAGTCAATCCGCCGCCAAGGTTTTATCTATTGGCGTCCCCGGTTCGCCGAAGGACGAGTCCAAAACGGAGGGAGCCGCAGCAGACAAGAAGGACGATTCCGCGAGCGCCGACGCCGGCACTAAGGTCACAGCGGCCAAGGCCATCGAGAAAACCGGCGAGAAAACCAAAACTCCGAGCGGAAAGACGTCGCCAACTCCTTCATCCGGCCGATCGAGCCCTTCGAGGGGAGGCAAAGGTGCCAGCCGCAATGCCGATGCTGTGGCTGACGAGCAGGCTGCCGACGTCGACGAAGAGACCCTGAAGGAGATATACGGCAAGGAACACGTGAACATCATCTTCATCGGCCACGTCGATGCAGGAAAGTCAACCCTCGGTGGTTCGATTTTGTACACCACGGGAATGGTCGACGAGCGAACCATGGACAAGTACAAGCGAGAGGCCAGGGAAGCAGGCCGTGAGACCTGGTATCTATCATGGGCCCTTGATCTCACTAAGGAAGAGCGTTCCAAGGGCAAGACTGTCGAGGTCGGCCGAGGATTCTTTGAGACCGAGAAGCGCCGATACTCCATCCTGGACGCCCCCGGCCATAAGACATATGTGCCGAACATGATTGGAGGCGCCTCTCAGGCTGACGTTGGCATTCTCGTCATCAGCGCCCGGAAGGGAGAATACGAGACCGGGTTTGAGAAAGGCGGCCAGACCCGTGAACATGCCAGTAAGCAGCTTCCCCGATCTATGTCCTCCCCCTACTCCCATCACCCCGTGGTTATGGACGTGGGTTCTCTCCATTGGGAAGCACCGGGGCGCCCTTGCTCATCGAATCCAAGTCCTCGAACACCGCATTGTTCGCCGAATCTTATGTTCAATAGATTGCTAACGCTGAGTGCCAGTGCTTGCGAAGACTCAGGGGGTCAATAAGCTGGTGGTTGTCATTAACAAGATGGATGACCCCACAGTCAACTGGAGCGAGGAAAGGTACAAGGAATGTACAACAAAGCTCTCCCAGTTCCTTAAGGGAACCGGTTACAACCTGAAGACCGATGTCTTCTTCATGCCCATCGCGGCTCAGCAGACGCTGGGCATCAAGGATCGAATTCCAGAAGGGGTAGCCCCTTGGTACGATGGCCCTTCGCTCCTCGAGTACCTCGATAACATGAATGCCCTTGAACGCAAGACGAATGCTCCCTTCATGATGCCGATAAGTGGCAAGTACCGTGATCTAGGTACCATGGTCGAAGGCAAGATTGAGGCAGGCGTTGCGAAGAAGGGTATGAGCTTCATAATGATGCCGAACAGGGAGAAGGTTGAAATCGCCGCGTTATATGGCGAACAGGAAGATGAAGTGGCCATCGCCCAATGTGGTGATCAGGTACGCATTCGTCTTCGTGGCATCGAAGAGGAAGATATCCTTCCCGGTTTCGTTTTGTGCTCGCGCAAACGTCTGGTGCACAATGTCAAGTTCTTCGAGGCACAGATCAAAATCCTCGAGCTGAAGAGTATCCTATCTGCCGGTAAGTGTATTTCCATTCCAATGAGTCGGCACAAATCACTCCGTAAACAATTGGATGTTTAGGGCTCCCGAAACGGACCTCATAACTTCGAACCGTTCGGTCAGCCCGTCCGCAGAGAAAGATCGCTGACTACGGATACTATAGGGTTCAACTGTGTGTTGCACGTTCACGCCGCCGTGGAAGAGGTTACGTTTGCTGCATTATTGCATAGATTGCAACCGAAGACCAATAGGAAGAGTAAGCTACCGCCGACGCACGCGAAGAAGGGCGACAGCATCATTGCTCGTATGGAGGTGACTGGTGGTGCGGGCACTGTTTGTATCGAGAGATTCGAGGATTATCCCCAGATGGGTCGGTTCACCCTGAGAGACCAGGTGAGTATACGGGTGATGTCCTTAGTCAGCCTCATACTAACTCACTCTAGGGACAAACCATTGCGATTGGCAAGGTCCTCAAGCTCATTACTGATGCTGATGCTTAAGTTATGGAGCTTTGACGTTCGGGTCGATGACAATGGGCGCGCTTCGGTACCCAAGGAGGGTTTATAGACACGCAATAGATTGCGGTTACGTGTCATCTTCCGGAAGAAGATATATGTGGCGCCCATAGAACTAAGCGGTTGGTACATGGTGCGTAGATAAGGAACGCAGCCTGTTCCTGAGCGCTCAGAACACGGGACGCGTGCCGGCTAGGCACAAGAACATTTGACATGAAGTAAAAAGCCGCTCTCTTGTAATGCACTGTTCGGCTCGGCTCAGAGTGTGATCGCAGTGTGTATGGCAGCTCGGATCGTCGGAGAGAAGACAAGTCTCGCATATTGGTAGGGAGTAGGACACCTTTAGTAGAATGGCCGGCCACTTCGTATCTAGCCACATCCTCAATATTATCTAATCTGCGCGCGGGAAGGTAAGGCGGCTAGCGTAAGATCTCGGTCTCTATCCAGTAGGAACCTTGCCTAGTAATCTACTCCGGACCACCCGACGAAGAAACAAGAAATATCCTATCATCATTGACCAGGGTCTCCGAGAGACGGCAAGGGACCGCAGAGGGATCCGATAAGTTAGCCGACACTCATGTACGGTACCTAGCCATGTCAGCCCAGCCAGACAGACAAGACACCACAAGCCCGCCTAGCCCTTAGCCCTCCATCCCCCGTCTCCGCCGGCTACTCACGACAAGAAGAAACGCCATCCGGCAGCGGCCCCGGCTGGTCGGCATCGGTTTGCGCAACCCCCCCCCCCCCCCCCGGGGAGCAGGTCCGTCTCCCTGACGCCCGGCCCGGACTGTGGAGCTTGTTTAGGATACCCTATACTAGGTAGGTAGCGAACCCCCAGACCTCGAGCTGCTACGCTAGTTACTTAGTTAGCTTAGGTAGGAGGGTCTCGCGGTCCAGACCCCGGTAAAGTGGTGGGGGTGGGGGGTGAGGGTGGGGGCGGGGCATATGTGTATATGTATCTGTACTTAGACGCCAGCCGTAGATATACGCCTCCTTTTCCTTTCTTCTACCTTTCGCGTAACTATTAGGGCGGAGGGGTCGGATAGGAGAGAGGGTGGGATGACGGAAAGAGAGAGAGAGCGCCATGGAGGCAGGGAAAAGCAAAGGAGGTGGGGAGTACTGGATAAGGAGAAGGCAGGATATACAGCCGAGGCCGTCCGGGTTGTTTTCGCCCGTCGATCTCTACGGGCGTGTACGGATGGGATCAAACTGGCGCGTGTTGATGAACAGCTATTGAGGTTATGTTCGTCCCCCCTTTCTCTCCCATGATCTTCCCCGGCAGGGCTGGCTTCCCGTTCCCGTGTGGGGGCCGGGTTATAACGGCGCGGGAGGAGTGTCGGGGAGTGAGCGTATGCGCGGTAATGGGATAGTAAGTGGTCTGGTTAGTCGGGTTACTGGTCATCTTGGGCCATGGGCCAGCGGGTTCGGAACCGGCTGCGCGAGATAGGGGATTCGTGGTGGGAGAGGGCTCTAGGGGTTGGTGGACTCGGCGTGCTCTTAAATTCGCCATTTGCGCGCTGCGCATGTTTTGACCGGGGGGCGTGTTCTTAGAAAAGGGGGGCTATTCTTTGAAGCAGGGAGTTGCTCTTGACGCCGGTTCATCCGAGTCAGACGGCGTGTATGGGAAGAGTTTTGGGTACCAGTAGATACACGTCCACTCGGTGGTCATTTATTTGTTTGTTGTGGTTACACGCTATGTCTATTCCGTACCAGATAATCAACTAGGTCGTCCGATGTCTAGAACCTGACGGTCGCACTCGCTCCCACTAAGCGCCGTCCCGAGTAGGACTGTTCTACCATAACAAAATAACCAAATGTTGCAGATGCACACATCTTCTATAGCTTACTCTGGGGTTTCGCCAGCGCGAGTTTCGACCTCAATGTCTCCTCGGCCTCCTTCTCAATCCTAGTAACTAGCTCCAGGCAAGTTGGGATATCGTGGATGAGGCCGATGACCTGCCCTGCAGTCCAGACCTATTTTGAGACCCGGGTCAGACATCTGCCGTAGAACGGAAACATGGGGTAGCTAGATCACTTACACCAAATTCCGGGTCTCCGTTTAAGAAGACCTCCCGTCCTCGCTTCCCGCTGACGTACGGTGCGATTTCCGCGAACTCGCCCGTCTTGCTCTCCTTCTCGACCTTCAGGGCGGCATCTGTGATCTTGTTGCGGTACAATCGGGTAGTGTTCCTCCACCGCCTCATCACGAGGGCGGTGTCGGACTCCTGGGCCTTGACGATCTGCTTCTTGATGTTCTCGTGGATCGGGGCCTCGACAGTGCACAGGAAGCGCGTGCCCATGTTGATGCCCTCGGCCCCAAGACACAAGGCAGCCGCTAGCCCCTGGCCGTCGGCGAATCCTCCCGATGCTATGAATGGCACCTTGAGAGTCTGACGCGCCTTGCTGAGCAGGATAAAATTGGTGATATCTGACTCGCCCACGTGTCTACACCGACGGGTTAGTGATACGACAGTCCGCCAATGAAAAGGGGCGAGAGAAGGCGGCCGGCCAGGACGAGGCGAGCGGGGCATTAACTCACCCGGCACACTCGAAGCCGTCTATGGACAGGAAGTCGACACCCAGCTTGATCGCGCTTTTTGCATGGCTGATGGTCGTACACTTGTGGAGAACGATGATGCCGGATTTCTTGAGCATCGAAATGACTGGCGCGGGACTGTTGCCGGCCGTCTCTACCACCTTGACTCCCTCGTCGATCACAACCTGGGCATACGCGCCGTAGTCCGGCGGCACGAGGGCCGGGAGCAGGGTGATGTTGACACCAAAGGGATTCGTCGTCATCTTCCTGCACCGTCGGATCTCCTTCCGCAGGTCTTCGGGCGTGGGCTGGGTGAGCGCTGTGAGGATGCCCAGCCCTCCCGCATTCGATACGGCAGACGCTAGCTCCGCGTAGCCCACATGCTGCATTCCTCCCTGTATGACGGGAACCTTGATGCCCAAGCGGCGTGTGAGCTCGGTGTCGAACGGCATGTTGCCCTTGTTTCTCGGTGTAGCCCAGGGAAAGCGGCAGCCGAGTGGTGTAGGATTACACCACCTAATTACCGGTTTTGAGAAGTACACACCCAAATAGCCCTGTAATGTGGTTAAACGCCAGGAGGTCGTCTCGGGACAAAACGTCAATTATGATAAGATATGTAATTGTATGAAGAGGCCGTTGACTGTTGTCAGGTCACAGGCATCTAGATGAATCAAATCATTGATGAGAGCACGCACGGTCACGAGGCGAGATGCCGAGGTACTTACTTGGTACGGCCTGGCTTATCCCGTGCTTAGCAGGTATAGCCGAGGCCGTAGTGGGCCCACCGCGGCTCCTCCCAGAGTCCCTGGTGACGGTCTTGGCACGGCTGGTCAGGAAATTTCCCTTGTGTTTTCTTTCCCACTTTATGGACCTATTGCCATCCTCAGCAAGCCAAGGCTGGATACGCTGGGATTGCGCGTATGTTGTTACCTGTACACAACTTAAGATTGATAGACCTCAAAGGGTCAAGTCTCATCCAGCCTTACGCTTAAACGACTTGGCAGCGTTAGGTAGGAAAGAGGCGTATGCGGCTCACCCTCTTCGTCCCAACCTCTGGCGAAGCAATTACGCACGCCATGCTGCCCGAGATGGGCTTTATACTCGCTTAACGGCGAGGAGACGGGATGAGCATACCCGACGGATGGAATGTAACGACGGCTCCCTCTCATGTGCTGTGTCACAATTCACAATCCATAGACTCGACATTCAAAGAGGGCGTGACAAGACGGCATGTCAACTGTCTGCTGCTCCACATGTCACGACGCCCTGCGGTTGTCCCACCTAATAAATGCGGCACCGGAGCCATTTGCACGAATTGCTGAACTGGTGCAGCTCCGGTTCGGCATTCCGGTCTATACTGGACGGAAACGATTCGCCTGTGGGTTGCCTCTTCGGGCCGGAAAGGGTAGGCGTCTGTCCAACAGTTCTCCCTGGCTGGCGCGGATGGGCCCTAAGCAGCTGCGTCCTCGGAAGGCCGATGGCATCCTCATCATAGAAGACAGATCGAAGGACGGTGCCTGGCCACGAAATGCTACTACCGTGGACGAAAAAGAAAATCTGCACAGGGTAGGATTAACTCGCCGGCTGCCAGAAACATACGAAAACCATTTTGGGACCCGTAGTTTAGATTTCCCTCTGCTTGTTCTCTTTTTGGTTCTTGGCGGCATTATTGGTTGCGGTGATCATTTCACGATTTCTAGCACTCTTCGCCAGCTTCGACTACTCCACGAGCAGTGGTCACACCGCTTCCAAAACCTCGAACCCAGCTGACGTGAGGGAATAAACCACTCAGCGTATTGGCAGTTTCGGCTTCGCTGGTACCTACGTATACAGACGCCGAATGATTCCTAGTAACCCGTAGTCCGGCGTATCGTTCCAGATATCATTATGAGTACACACCCCGACGCCAAGACGCGGGCGTCTGGTCGGGCTCTTGCATCAGTCGGCTGACTGGCGTGCGGTTGATTTTGTCAGACAAACGTAGCCGGAAGCCGCCGCGTCTTCGTAGAGATTGCTTTACTCATTAGCGTGGGAGGTTATCATAGAGACGGCGACCATTTGGTTGGGGAGGGTTGGGAAGCCTCTGAAACTATCTCCCAAGAGGGGCTTTGTCTCCCCCACTCTGTTGTCTGGGTTGACTTGACAGAAGCCCGGCTCTTGCCGTCAAGTCACTTTTTTTATCCTTCGTTGTCTCTCCGACCAAATGATTTCGCTTTCCGTCATCCGGGTTGGGAGCTTAACAATGCATGCTTCCTTGCATTATCATGCGGATGAGGTTGTACAGAAACCTGACGACCCAAGCTGGCGGAACCGTCACAAGTCAACTTTCAGAAAGCATGCGCCTTGGCTGTCTGATCCGCATGCATGCACGGATTTCCGCCGGCCCACGCATAATGATGTTTGACAGGTCGTGCCGCAGATGTAAGGCTGATGATGCTGGTCGCCATGAGTTGCCTACCTATCTAGATAGGCGCTTCTCTTTCGCGGGTGCTGACCTTGATACCGCCGTCGGTATCGACGTATCAAGTATCAAAGGCTCGGCCCACGTAATGTGATTGATAAGACTTGCTGGGAGACGATAGCGAGAAACGCCGACGACAACGGGGACGCCTCTGCGGCGATCTCTGAAACTTGACCCGCCCGGCAACCTAGGGCGATCTCGAGACTTAGTTATACATGTAGGTGTCTGCCGTTTTTGTAATGAAGGATGATAGACGCAAGCAGGAAATCCGAGCGCAAGTTTAATAGCAAATGGATCTTACAAGGGCTGCTCTGACTGGTACTACGTATATGAGATTATAAATCCCGTCGTCGCCGGTGTGCTTGTCCCATGTTCCATTATGTACACACCGTTAAAGTGGACTCGCCAGTCCTCCCCTCGAGACCCGCAAGCTACCTAACATGTACCCGCCCGAAGTGGATGCTACCATCCTATGCTTTCTGCTTCCTTTTCAAGTGTCCATTCTCAACCAAACACCAATGATAACATAGAGCCCATTGACCTCAGTGGTCTACCAAAACATCTAAACCGCGACAACACCATGCATTGGCGTCCAATGCTTGTCGACTCGTCACACGAGTCTCGTGGCTCGCCAAAACCAAGGACTCCGGAATATGCCAGCATGCCAACCGACGCGAAGGATACATGTACGTCATTACCGCTCAAAATGCCCTTCTTCGTTCCGGGAGGGCAGTAGACCAAGCAGCTTGTCTTAGCCCAAGTAAGACTTTTCAAACGAGGCTTTATCTGTGTCAGCCATTGTCAGAGCTCGAGCCCGGCGCTTTTCGGATCTCTCTCCTTGCTGCTCAGATCCTTGAAAGCAAACCCGATCATTTGGGTCTTGCTAATATAATCGGTTCCAATAACCCGGTACCCCGGCGAATAGGAAAAGAAGAATGCTTTCCAATTTGAGCCAAGTCCTCGAGTTTCTTGTTTTCTTACAAAAAGCCTAATTCCTGAAGAGCACTGGACCAGGTAGAACGTAGACGTCAAGTTCCCCAATTACATACGTCTCGCGAGCAAATCAACACTCGATGCCTATCACGTGCTGTGTTGCGTATGAGACGAGTCGGGGAATATCTCTGTTCGATCTCAACCTTAGCGTTGCAGTCTAGTCCCACCCCGAGCGGCCGTGTGCGGGACGGCCATTGGCGACCCCATCCCACGCCGTTGGGTCTGACAGGCCACGCAAAAGTGACATACTAATTGTTATTCGCCCAATTGCAAGTGGTCGATCGCAGTATGCAAGACTGGCCCGTTTCGGGAAAACGAAGCAACTCCCCTGCGCTACACTGGGCGCTAAACATACACTCCATACAACCGCGCATGTATGGCTAAAGCCAAGAAATATGCTCTGATCGGGAGCCATGAAGCTTCTTGTCTTGTGCAGCTCGTCTCGTTTAACAAAGTGTACGAAGGGTTATCGTAAACTGTCACAGCCTGAAGTCTCAAACTGCAATGTACAGTTGGTCTGCGAAAGATGGGCTATGTAGGTATGCCCGAGCGCTCACCAACTCACATAGGAAGACTACATATCAACCTCCTACCAGTCGTCTCTTCCCTAATTCGTCTTTGTAATGTACACTCTGTTTCTGATCTCCCCGGGACCCACATCTCCGTTCGCTCGGCATGCGCGCTGCCGACAGTTCTCGAATTTGTCACCAGCAAAGTACCGGCTATGTACATTGCCAGTTGCCCATATCCCTCCCCCAAAACGGCACCCCTTCTCTGCTGTAGGGGCGTGGGGTATGACGGATAGCAGAGGCAAAAGCAGAAAAAAGGGGGACACAAACACCACAGGCAGTGCGAAGGGGTCTGGTTCCTAAGCCCAACTTGGTCCAATTCGGTCGTAGACTGTTCGAAAAGGGAAAATGGCAACGGAGGGGTTCATATCTGTTTTTTTAACTTTCTTTTGTACCGCAACTTGTGCGTATGGGCGTGGGCTGTTAGAAATAAGAACAGCTTCTCCCACACCTCGTCGACTCGCATAGGTCCACGATGCATCATGCCGTCTCTGGAGCCAAATAAATACCATTTCACAGCCGTGCTGCACCTTCGCGCAAACAACGTCTAAGCAGACGTCGACTAGTCCTCTTCTGCCATATCATACGCGAAAGTCGTTCCAATGGCCGTTGCGGCTCGCTGAATTACCTCAAGATTACTACAACTGCAGCTCCTTTGCCCGCCTATAAGTAGTCACTCGATCGGCTCGACCTCCCTTGGCCGGATCTCGAGGTCTTCCAACACGTTCTCGAGCCCTCCTGTTCTCAACTCACTCAAGCTCCGCTGTCTAGATCTATCCTAATTGTTTTCCCTCGCATAACCCAAAGCCCACTTCACTCACAATGGCGTCCTCGTCAACAGCTACTCGGAACAGCGGTGGCACGCGATGGCAACGGCAGCTCGAAGGTACAATACGCATGGTTTTGCCTCGTGAGAGCGCTCGTACTGAATATCTTGGTAGAGGCCTGCCGCCAGTGTTCGATCCAAGCTCCGCATTTTCAATTGGTGTCTGATCGCAGAGGTATGTGCCGCACGAGTGACCGGCCGAGGGGGGCTAGCCCGACTAACTCGACTCCCCGGATCTCTAGGTGGTCGCACAGCCTGGTCCAGCATAGTGACGGTGAACGGCAGGCAGATCCAAGCACGCTACTGGTACGACGGCCAGCACCTCAACAACGCGAGGGAGGATGCAGCCGAGGCGGCGCTCATCTGGCTCGGCAATGACCCAAACCTGGCCCACAGCTGCTAGAGGAAAAAGGAGTGGGCTTCCCAGCCCCTTGGCGCTACGCTATCTACGACCTCGTCTCGGTCGAACAACGGTTTTCCGAGCTCCCTCCTATCCCTTAATATCCTCACTTGATGTTAACGAGTTTCCCTTTTTCTCATTTCCTACCTCTCTCGTTCTGGTCACAACAAAATTGGAGTTCGGTCAATAAAGCCGGTTGCCCCACGGCACGGAATTTGACACGGGGGGTTTTACGGGTACAGACACGGGCACGCAGCACATTAGGTTCGGCGTACGAGACATCTCTTTCAGGCTTTTCGGTCTTGGTTATTTCACCAGGAGAACAAGAAGAGCTAGGAACAGAGCTTGCACAAACATCATGTGTCGGAGCATTTTTCCTGGTGTTGCTCGTTTTATGGCAATAGGCGGCGGGGGATCAAGAGCAGGGATCCGACAGGGGGGCCGCCGGACAGTGGGGGTGGGTTTCCTTGGGGACAGGGCTCAGAACCATGGACGACATGAGCCATGACGAACTCACGTTGTCCTGCAGGCACGTCGTGTCGTTACGGGTTGGCGTCTACGATGACGTCCCGACACCTAGGGCGGAGTCCGAGGGAATACGGGGATTGGAGCTTTTCTTTCCACTCACAGCGTCTATATTGGGATAGGCAGGTATGTAGCCAAGGGATCGGCCGAAGAGCAAATACCCGTATGTTTCTGGTATCCCTCTCTTTGAATGGAGCAGTGTTCCCTGGACTTCAGCTGACACCCCCAACAACGCCGTATTTGTCTCTGCCCTACCCCACATGATCTGAAGCTCCACGACCACGTGTCTCGGAAGATTCCTATGTCTTTTCATAACCCGGGGAGCTTGGCCTTGCCGGCCTGAGTGAGGGAGAACATGCGACAATTGGGCAATAGTGCGCCGTTTGTCCGGTTGAAGGAGAGGGGGAAAAAAGGGAAGACTCGGTATAAGTCGACACGAGACTGATCACGAGACAAGACGATGTCGGCGAACCTCGTCAAGACCATTAAAAGATCCCGAACTGTCAGGCGCGCCCTTCTTTGTTTTCTTTTTGTGGGTCCTCGAGGGGAGGAAGCAGTAACTGTGTTGAATGCCGCCGACTCACCACTTACCGCCTTTTCGTCGCCGCGACCTGGAGGGCTTGGATTGCAGGAAGAGGGTCCCGGGCAGCTCTTATAATTCTAATGAGACGATGATATGCTGTCAATTTCTGCATCCAACGGCCCGGTGATCCTCCCCCTTAGGAACCGAACCACCCCCACGCTACCTAGTCAGAATGGAAAGTGGAAAAGCGGTTCGCCCGTTCAGCCCCGGATTAGTCAACTGGGTGGCTAGGATTACCTAGTAGTGGCTATGACGTGACGATATCTGTGCTGTCTCGGCCGATGCAAAGCGGGTATCTGGGGTTGTTTCTCGAGAGCATCCCGTAAGTATCCCGGACCATGACCGTAACCGGCCTGATCATCTCGACGTGCGCGCACCCCTTTGCTTGCATGTAAGCTCCGAGCAGGGCCTTACGGAAGGGGAATCAAGGAAGAAGTCTCGGTATGGGCCGGCCGTGGCACCGTCTAACCACGCACAAGATACTTACCTCCTTACACATGCGCGCCCCTCCGCGCGGCGCCGACGCCACCATCTTGTGACAAATGATGGACGAAGAAAAACGCTGGATAGATTGTATTTGGGAGGTTACGCATGTGGTGTCTGGACGTACGCACGTTAATAGTGCTGAACAGGGCAGGACTTGGCAAGACATATATATGCATTGATCATTCGCAGCAGCTGCTACTGGTAGTGCACGTTGTCGGCTGTCAACCGTTTTTAGTGCATATGCAAAGCTGCATGAACGGCGGGCAGCGCAGTGGGCTCGCGCGTGCGAATTCACCATGATCGTCATGTTAAGCGAGGGGGAGCGCCCACGAACCCACCCAGCGCGGGGGCGCGTCGAAAGGAAGCTGAAAATCATGAAACATGAGCTGACCGCATTTCGATCCACCCACACACAAATCCTCGTCACATGATAACGGGGAGGCAGAATGCAACCGCAACGGGGCGCGGAAAATGCAACCGCAACCGGGGGCAGAATGCAACCGCAAGGGGGGTGGGTGGCCGCCGGCCTTAGGTTCGGTGTTCAGGATCGCGAACCCCGGTCGTCATCGCGTGACTACGTGACTGCGACGGGGTTGCCAGAAAATCCCAAGGATACCCATTAGGATATGGTAAAGTACATTATCGCTAATACGTACCAATAAGTTCGAGACATCTGGGGTGGCCGGCGGAAAAAGGGGGGGGGTTTGATTTACGTACTGACAAACGGAGTAGTTCGTGGGAAAGGGCTTCTTTCTTCTTGAGCCGCCTTCTGCTTTTCTTTCGTAGGAACCCCACCCCACCCCCCTCCCTTACATACTTACACACTACCTATGCTGTACATATCTCGCTCGTTCCGACGAAGGACTCGAGATTCGTCTTTCGTCACTCTCCTGCGGTGCTACGTAACCACCGACGTCGCGGAGCGGATCCCGTGTCCCCCCGGCCGGCAGGAAACGGTGAGGGAATCGGCACTTAACCAAATGTAAATTTGGCGAAATGCCCTTTCGAGTATCCCCGTTGCCGCCGCGGTCAAACACGTGGACTGCAGGGGAATGGATGGTTGAAAGGGATAATCCTTGCCCCCAACAGGGGGAATGGAAGCGGGTTAAGTTGACTGACTGCTTTCAGCCTAAACAGCATCAAGTCTACAAGTGCATGTATTTTCTATACTTGTGGTTGAGTCAGAAATGTGGCTGATGCTATGCTATGCCCGTGTGGCTGGTGCTATGCTATGCTATGCTATGTGGCTTGACTAATACCTTAACCCACCCGCTCTACCCGTAACGGAAAGGTCATTAATACCTTGTAAACCCCACTTAATTCTACGTACAACCAATTTTGATTATCGACGGCTTGGACGATCCGTAGAGGAGGATATTGACCGAAAACACGACGACCAGATGTGACGGTTCGATATCCACCGAGAAACCATGGCCTCAAAATTAAATCCTTGGACGGCGATACGAAGGCTCAGCATACGCACGCGGCCATTGGGGTCATGCCCAGAGCAACGGATAGCGGCTCCGATGCTGGCGAGGAGAGGATTAGCAGATGACATGACGACGAGGCCGCCTTCAGATAGCCGCGAATCATACGGTCAAATACCGCCATACCCATCACAGTCGCGACAGGTCGAATACCAGCCGAAGCCACCAGAAGTCTTCGCACCGAACTTCCTCAATGCCGAGGCCATAGCCGCCCTCGAGAAGACGGCGGCCGGCGGCGACCAGTGGGGCGAGGAGGACGAGGGTCTCCTGTTCGGAGCGCCCGTGAGACCCAAGAAGCACGAACAGCTGCAGGACCGGTACCATCCCGTAGTAACGCAGGTCACGAGGCTGCTCATGCGAAACGGCCAGCTGAGCAAGGCCCAGAGGGTATGCCCTGTCCATCTTTGAACGGGGGAAACAAGCTAACGATACTTTCTCCTTCCCCACAACCAGAACATGTCCATGATTCTGAACTACCTCCGCACGTCGCCGGCGCCCAAGGTCAACCCGCTGCGGCCGCTGCTGCCGGGGGCGCCGCCGCCGCACCATCTGCCGCTGAACCCGCTGCTCTACCTGACACTGGCCATCGACTCGGTAGCCCCGCTGATCCGCGTGAAGAACATGAAGGGCATGGCGGGCGGCGGGCAGGCGCTGGAGCTCCCCGAGCCGCTGGCCGTGCGCGCCCGCCGCCGCCCGGCCGTCATGTGGATCCTCGACGTCGTGAACCGCAAGCAGTCCCGCGGCAGCGGCCGCGCCCAGTTCGCCACCCGCTTCGGCGAGGAGATCGTCGCCGTCGTCGAGGGCCGCTCCCGCGTCTGGGAGAAACGCCAGCTCGTCCACAAGCTCGGCACCGCTGCCCGTGCAAACCTCATGCACCCGAACGTCGTCGGGAAGAGGAGGTAGTGGTGCTTGGGTCGAAGGCGGGGTGTTGTGGTATCGCTGTGTGCAGTTGACGCTGCCCGTGTGTAGGATCTAGGTCTGTACATATCTATGTACTTGTACACCAGTAACGGAAAACTATTCGGCAGACTAAAGTAGTTCTGCTGTCGTTGCTCTTACCCCGTGTACTTGGCTCGTTGAGTATATCTGCATCGTCTCTCCCTTGACATATCCGGTTGCCAGTCATATTCCGAAGAGTTCGTTTTCAGCCGGGGTCTATAATATGCGCTCCTCAAGGATATCCACAACTTTTAGGGGGCCATTATCTTGCTATTTGGCGATCGAAGTCCGCACTTATATCTAAGGTCTTATCTTTACGCAGGTTGCTTCCGCCCCTTTCCATGCTCCTCCGGTCTGCCGTCGTCTAAGATTCTCTGGAGGCTCTTCGGTCTCTTCAGCGATATTGTAAGAATTAAGGTCTCAAGGCCCATGCAGAGGAAAGACCCCATTTAGACAATAGTGATGTCGACAAACTTCGAAGCGTCGATCACCCAGAAGTTCGCGCCAGCGGTACTAGTAGCTTTAAAGTCCTCCCCGGCCATCGCGCCGTGCAGGTAACATTCTCCCACGAACTCATACGTAGAATTCGACCCCGCCGCAGGGGGTCGCGCTTGCGCCGCCGTCGATGCCGCGTCATGCCGGTCGCCATCACTATCACCATTCCCCGCCGCGCCCCGCGGCCGTAGGACGTACGGGAAGAAACCTCCCACGCACGCGACGACGAGGTCACCCTTCGCGACCCCGCCCGAGCGGGCGTCCTGCTCCTGCCCTGGCGTCTCGCCCCTCATCATCTGCGCTGCTACGCGAGCCGCCGTCTGGTCCCGTCCCTGCAGGTACTGTCGGAAGCTCTCCATCATGGCCCGCGCCATGGGGTCCGCCATGAGGTGTCCGATGTTGCGCGGGGGCCTGGGGGGCTGACCCGCTGCTGTCGTCGTCGTCGTCGTCTTCTGAGTATTTCTATCCTCCCGATCCCCCTCTTCCAGTTCCCCTTCCCCTTCGCCGTCCTCGTCCTCGTCGTCGTCCTCCTCCCACGGACCGCCCTCGACGCACGCCGCGTCCTCGACGGCCGACATGCCGAACCTCCCGCCCTCGGTGCGGAAGAAGCGGCGGCCGGCGGCGCGGCGCAGCAGCAGGGCGTCGAAGTCGCCGCTGCGGCCGCACAGCGGCACCAGCGCCATGATCTCAGGGCTCGCGCGCATGCGCGCCGCGTTCTCGGGCGCCCGCAGCTCGGCCGGCGACGCGCAGCCCAGCGCCCGCAGGATCGTCTCCTCGGCGACGAGGCTGCGGAAGGACGTACCGTGCGGCTCCGCGGCCGGCGGCCCCCTGTCGCGCAGCGCCGTCGTGGCCGCTGCGCCGCCGCCGTCGCCCTCGTTGAGGACCAGCGTCCGCCAGAAGCGCTCGGCCCGCTGCTCGGCCGTCTCGGCAGGGGTGGATGGGGCCGCGGACGGGGACGGTCCCGGCAGGTCCCCGAACTCGGTCGCGCAGAGCCGCCGGTAGTTCGCCGCGCTGAAGACCGGCGAGACGTGGACGATGCGGTCGAGTGGGCGCGCCTGGACGCGCAGCAACGCGCTATCGCCGTCGATGGATACGGTGATGGGCTTCTGCAACCGTTTCGGGAGCGCCCCCCACCAGGCCTGCATGCCACTATTGGGTTTGCCGACGGCGCCGCCCTTGGCCGGGTCGGCGCCGAAGTCCGGCACCCAGCTGGGGAGGCCCCTGAGACGCCGGGCGCACGGCGGGCGCTCGCCGTACCACAGGAGCAGATCCTGGCGCTCTAGGACGATATAGCGCGCCGCTTCGACGAACACCTGCTGCGCGCTCTTGGCGTAGTCGATGCTCGGCAGGGGTTGCGGGCCGGCGTTGTGGCTCCGGACGCGGCCCGACGGCGTCGCAATCGGGATCATCGCGAACACGTTCTCCCGGGGATCAGCGCGCCGCCTACGCCTGCCCCTTCCGCTGTCCTTCGTCCTAATACCGCCGGCGCTTCTGCTGCATTCGCGCGCCGTCTGGATCATGGGGAGCAGCTCGATGGTCTCGCCGAGGCGGCGGCGGCGCTCGGCGAGCTCGATCTGGTTCGCGACGTTGAGGCCATTCGCGGCGTGGGGCGGCAGTGGCACGCCCTCGAAGAACCTGGCGTGGAAGAAGCCCAGGGCGCGCGAGGCGCCGACGTAGTCGTGCCAGCGGACGTTGCCGCGGCCCTGGACGACGACGGCGCAGCGCGCCAGCACGATCTCGGGGACGCACCGCGGGCACGCCCAGTACGCGGCGGAGAAGACGTCGTAGATGGCATGCCAGTGCGCGAAGTCGAACGAGCGCAGGTCGTCGGAGGGGCAGTCGTGCAGGCGCCACCGCAAACCCGCCATCTGCTGCATCGTCGTGAGCGAGAGGTTCGCGTCGGGCGACACGCCGACCTCGCGGCAGGCAGCGCCGAAGCGCCGCGCCATCTCGCGGATCGTCTCGAACACCGCGACGGTCGACTCCCCCCGGTCCGGCCCCAGCCAGCACAGCGTCTTGTCCGCGTTCTCGAGGATCCGGCGCTGCGCGGCGGCCTGGCGGCTGCGCTCCTCGACGGTGCGGCCCACGAGCAGGTCGGCCCACAGCGTGCGCGGCTTCTCCTTGCGGCGGAACGTCCGAAGGGCGCTCTCGAGCGCCTTTGGGATCGGCTGGTCTTCGCCGTCCACGGAGACCGCCACCGTGTCTGCCTCTTCTGTGCGGTCGTAGGAGATACACTCGTAAGACGTCTCCTTTAGGTTCGACCAAGCGAGGGTGAGCTTGATGGGTGCATCATTGTCAGCCGCTGGCTGCAGGATGGCCAGCTGGGCGGAGATGTCCTGTGGGCTGTAGAGGGCTGAGAAAGGGTTGCTCTGGGCCATTGTGATGGTATTCCCAGGTGGCTGTCCACTGATGCAGGCAGTAACAGAGTTGCCAGCAAAATCGCAGCAGAGGTTGAGACAGCAATGACTCCCGGTTATATACCCGCGGAAAGCATCATCCCATTCCCACCGCCCCGCCACTGTTGCCTGTAGTCTAACAACTGTTTTTGGGTCATATAGAATTATCCCTGAGAAGTGTTACGGCGAACCCTGCCGCCAAGCCGCTTGTACTGTAGCCTAGAGAGAGGTGCCTGGATCGACCAAGTTAATGCAAGTCTCATTGGCCCACACGAAGCACGGAAGCTAGTGCCAAGGTCTCGGTTCGGGTGGATTGCTACGAAACATCAGCTACAGCATCCGATGGACTTTAACTACTCTGATGACTCTGAGGATGAATCTGAAACGGCTCTGTACTCCTCGATGATCTCTATCTATTCAATCCACTGCATCCATTCAGGAGAGTTCATAATGCCCAAATCCCGTCTCCTTTTTGGCACCGCTGTCGCGTTCCCAGATATCTCCCCGTCGGTGAGCTCCCTCGCCATCTTCCTGATGTACGCCAGGGTCACATGTCGCCGCTCCCAGGTTCCGAACTGTCCGGGATTCTCGAGGTAGCGGTGGCCCCTTCTCCCTCGGACTGATAGTTATCAGTTCGATTCCTATACCACTGCCTAAGCGCCCCGGTCTCGGGCAGGGGCGGGTAGAACGGCTTCTCGTTCCCGACGTCCTGGTGCATCATGCATTCCTTGAAGGCCACCTTGGGGAACTTTGCGAAGAACCTGTCGTACTTCGGATGCATCGCCCGCTTGAGCGACACGATCCCGTCCTTTCGTCTCCCGGGCTGAGGAACGCCCATGGCTGCCGGCAAGTGCTCTCGGCCAATGACTTGGTGACTAGAGAGTTCGCTTTAAGGCGATCGATCAGTCTCTCATGTTCGGGGGTCGGGTTCAGGGCTAGACTGTTCAGCTCATATGGGTCCTCTCTTTTGCTGTACAGCTCAGCTCCGCCCGTTCACCAGTGGGAATACAACCAAGACTCATCGTCGCCCACGTTGCGGAGGGTCTCGTAGCTAGTAGTTCGGAACGGAATCCCCAGTGCAGGAGCGTTCGGAGCTTCGACGATACAGAAGCCCCAGAACTCAACATTCAATGTCCTCTTGCCAGCGCCACTACTTTGGCCGGCGAGAGAAATCGGGATGGTGCCACTGGTGTAGCAGCCTCTTACCGACCAAGAACCGGGGGCTACGGGTCCTTGGGCAGTTCCGCAATATCGAGGAAGGTTGGAGCAAAACCTAGGTAAGTACCGGGATTGCGAACCCAGAAGGGCATATTTGAATCTTCGGCATAAAACAGCGCCTTTTCAGCGGAGACGCGGTGGTTACCGATTTAATAGCAGTTATCCCTCGCGGAGATCATGGAGGTATTGTCTAAGAATCCCTTCTCATCCAGCTTGTTGATGACATGCCCTATAATCTCGTCGAAGCCTCGGAAGGCGCGAATGCGCTGACCAAAGCTATTGGTCTGCATACCCCTCGACAAACTCGTTCCAGAAGAAGCGTCTTGAGCCAGCTCTCTTTCTGGTGCTGAATCTCGCCTGGAAGATGCCGATTCTCAACCCGGGTGCAGTCACATTCTCAAAGTCATGTTCATGGCGGGCAAGAGGGATGCACTGGCGCTTCCCATTCTCTACGTGCGGAGTAGATGGAGCCATGGCCAGGAAAATGGCTATTCCTATAAAGTAGGGTACTCAATACGATCCACGCTGTAAGTTCACATCAACGCTGCGAGTCTTGCCAGAGGGATGGGGGTTACCATACGGCCTCGTTCGAATTGCATCTGACTGGTCACATCTGTCATGGCATATAGGCATTTGTCCATTTTGAGAATAGACGGGTATGTTGAACACAGAAGTGAAAGGGTCGGTCTACACTACGTGAGTTCCCTTCACCAAGTCGGTACTCAAGAGTGGAGGACACTGACAAGAGCATCTACATGATCATCGCCTTTCGCCGTAATGAAGTAGTGTCCTTGCCTATAACCGTTCAAGGACTTGCCAATATCTATCTCCAGTCGTCCGATGGTGTCAATGTCAAGTCTGCATACAAATGGGAAATACTTTGGGAAATTTCTCGCACCCATTCCTATACCCATCTAGCCGTCGTGCCTTTAGCCTTCATCTCCCGCTACAGAACATATTGGTAGGCAGCTTGAGCCGAGACACCGGTCATCGTCATCTGCCACGGTCATTACGATATTCGCCGGCTTCTTGGGGTGAAGGGGGAGAGCCTGAGCCCCACGAGGGTAGAGCAAGAACGAGAGTCGAGAGAAGCGACCCAGACGTCCGGGTGTCTTCTCCCTGGTCAGCTTCGGAAATGGGATGATGAGGCCGACCAGTCCTGGACCTCTGAGACGTGGAGGAAGACATTTTATACCTACTGTGCTCCATGTGGGACCGAAAGCAGAGTATCGCTGTTACGTATCTAGATGTAAAGATAGATCGGCCTATCGACGATCATTCTGAACTAGTGCTGCAACTGCACTGAAAACCCAGGTGCCGCGAATAAGCTACGGTAGCCGGCTCGGCTTCTTCTTCTTCAGGTTAATAAGTCCGATAAAGGGTTATCCCAGTGTATAGGATCAACATCCTAATGGCGGCGAGTGTGGGAAGAAGGGGGAGAACTGGGGGAGGAGGTTGGGGAAACCAGAGTGGAAGATAGTGGCTGTGCCTTTCCCGACACCAATGGCTGCGGTAGCCTGAGGAATCGGTCTTATTGACGGTACAATTCCGTTATACGGATGCGAACACAACATAGTGGTTCGTGTCTAGGTGGTTGGTTCGATTTCCTGTTCGGAATCCGAACACCTTCGATATACTCATTCCCACCACATATCGAATGTTCTCCGATCCTCCACAAACTCTGGACGGCAATAATTATAAAATAAGAAAACCCACATCTGCTATTACTTAATTCCAACCACTCTTAAGGGCTACCGGACATATGATGAACATTCCCCCGTGAGAGTGTGCGAAAAGGATACGAATTAATCTAGGGACGAGGGGCCTGATGGTGCAATTTCAGGCTACGCGTATTCTTCAATGAAGCCTCATTAGCTTCGTACGTCCTCTCATCCATAGTCCACCAGATTCAAGATGGGATTAAGAGCGTATAGCCTTGTACGGGTGGTAGGTCTAGCTCTTCTTAGCGTACGGTGCATGTGAAGCTGTTGCCTGGGCCATGATAGCGTATTAGCGCGTGGATTCAAGAAGCAGGTGGTATACCGTAGACGTTGTAGATGGTGGAGCTTGCTACCGAGAAGGGTATATATAGGACATATACTCGAGCTTATTCTGTAAGTGGTTCCTCAGCGTCAGATAATAGGGTCTCGGGATTACAAGACCATCCACTGCCTGGGAAGAGCCTCCAAGGAGGTATAATTATACGTAGGGTTCAAACACGTATTGATTTACCCCTGAGCTGCCTCGCTCCACGGGAGGGAGCTGGAACTCTCTAATATAATTAAGAAAGGTGTGTGATTTCGACGATTACACAAAGTCTTTAGTTCGCTATGTCGATACCCTTTAAACGTACCAGATGCCCTGGAAGCAGGGTGGGTATAAATTCCTAATAAGGCACAAAACTATACTGAGTGGAGGTGTAGAAGCCCGTTCCACAAGGGCAGTTCCGGGCCGGAGGATACCAAGTTCACTCTTGGGCTCGCTAATAATTCTCTCATGTATATCTCCGAGATATCTCACGGTCGATTACTACGTTGCTATCTATCTACCAAGGGTAAGCGAGCCGCTAAAATGGATAGACCCGACTTAAGGCGAACCTGTAGTTCCTATACTATCTGGGAGGCTTCTCGCGAGAACTTAGAAGAGGTCTATAGGCGATAGAAGTCTAAATATATTGCCACGACAGGCATTCGGATTTCTGCCCCCAAAGCGCTCATACACAAATCACTACGTCCGCTACCCAACATCATACGCATTACCCCCATCCTTTACGAAGTTATAGTATCGTTCCTTTATATATCATCTTGGACAATGGCGCAGCCGAGTTCTCAGACCTTATTCATCTAAGCTAGTCGGTCGTTCCATTAGTCATATTACTGCAAATACTAGCTCGTTCTCTCCCAAGGCCAGACGAACTAACATACGCATCACACTGCATGTAAACATTACATGGGCATACAACTCCTCTTGCAGTACAAACCAATTGTTTGTCTAATTATGGAAATGGTAAATAACGGAGTTCGTTGAAACCAGTAGGACGCCCTTATATTCACGGATATCGGGAGTTATGTACACTTTATACACTGCCACCCTTAGGCTACTATTCATCCCCCTTGGCGGGATTGCATAATCCCGCCCGCCGACCGAGACTGCGAGCAAGCCCCACTCCGGCGCTCACGCATCAAGCTTGACAGTGCCGGGGGCGGTGATGAGGCCTACGGACCAGATAGCGATTCCGTCCGTGTTGTCGAGGCAGCCCCTGGGGCCCGTAACCTTGACGTTGCCGGCACAGGCTTTCTCGGTGAAGGCGGCGACTGAAAAGTTTCACGCCCTCTCTGTTAGCCCGACTATCTCCGAACCTTACTCCCCTTAAACCGACAATGTACACGTATGTCGTGTTGCATCGTAGCACGTAGAGGAGCATCTTCGAGAAGGGTCGAGTAGTGTGGTGTGGGGAAGAAAGGGGGGAAGGGAAGAAACCGAACTTACGCAGGTACTCGCTGCTGCCCGTGGACAGGCTATAATTCGCGGACCCATAGCCCTGCTCGAAGTCGAGGCACTCGCCGACGGCGAGCTCGAATGAGGCGACAGAGTCCACGTCGCAAGTCGAGAAGTTGTACACGTCGACCGAGGCGACGGGGTCCTGCGCCTTGGTGACCGAGGCGGCGGCGAGGGCTAGGGCGAGGGTGGCGAACTGCATTTTTCCTTTTCCTTTTCTTTGCGTTTCGATCCCCTGAAGACGTCCTGCGAAAGTAAAAAGAAGGTCGTCTACTTAGATGGGATGGTTATAAGACGGCCGTGTAGGTAGGTAGTCGTGAGGGAGGGCCTTATATACTGCTTTTGGTCGTCGTCGGGGCTAGGGAAATAAGACAAATAGTAAATCAATAATAAGCGGCAGCTACATGTCTACTATTTATCTTTGAGGTCGGACCAAATGGGCCGCAATATCCACGCGGCTTATTTGCTGTCCCTACCTTGCGATCCTGGGAACGTAGTAATACGGCAATAGGGATTGACCCACCTGGTGTTCGTCCAAATGGGCAGTTGCATTCCCTAGCACAGCTACGACCAATTTGGAGGCATACATCACATAGGCCAATGGGCCCCCCCCGGGGGGGGGGGGGGGGGGGGGGTTTATCTTAATGAGATACTAGTCAGACACGAGATCGAATTAAGCGGGTGCGTATTTGTTTTAGGCGCTTGGAGACTCGAGAATCGAAAACACTGCTTACTTACGAGGGCATTACGGGTGGGTTCGTCTCTTGTCAGACGAGACGTCAATTAGGAAGGTTACTTGGCGTTATAGGGGCTTTTGGGAAGGTGTGACTTGTACGCCCAGTCAGCACCTGTAGCACCTCCGTGCCGGTCCGCACTCTCCACATGCCGGGCCGGCACCACGTCTCCTAAGTGCGTAACGTAGCAGCAAGCCAAGTGACTCCATTGGATCCGGAGTCGCAGAAGCTGTCGGAATAGTCCGTGAGTACGAAGCTGCTTACCTACCTACTTAAGCAGGCACCTGGGTAGAGACAAGTCGTAAACGTGGAAAAGCCTGCAATTTCCCACCCGGTGGAACTACACCTTCGATCGTGAGCGGGCTGCTTCAATACGAGAATTGATACAGAGACCACACATGCAAGCATGAATCACCGTCATAGGGTGAGTAATAGAAAGGAGACCCAGAGATTTCTCAGTACGACTTTTCGCTTTCCTTACACACCCATCCATCTATCGCTAGTGCTGGAGCAGAACGATATGTTATCCCATCGTCAAATGAGGTCGGGATAGGCATGCCAAATCGGATCGACAATCTCGCCTTCGCAGAAGCGGCCACCACAGCGTTCTGATCCCGAACAATGCCCCTCAGGGGGAGGGCACTGTGCTGGCAATCCGGGGAAAGCCGGAAGAAGCCCAGCGCGCGGATGTCATTCCGTCAGGAGCACGAATTATAGCCATGTTACTCTTGGCAGCTCGTGTCAGACTCGGCACGTTCCGAGCGCTGGCGCGGTAACGACGCTCCTCCGTGCCTATGCGCTACCTCAAATTTGACACCCTGCCGGGCGTCCAGGTCGGCGGCGACCCCATCGAGCTTCCTGGACCGCCCCCGATAGCCTTCCTAACGGGCGTCGTGGGGCCACCTGCTCCTTCGACCGGCGGAGTGTCTGTCCTGGCTACACCGGCACCGCCTTTGGATGGCGGCTTGAATCCCGAGGCAACGCCCTTGGAGTAGATCTCTTGCAGCATCGTCTCCAGGATACCCGCTTCTCTGAACTCCTGGTATTTCCTATAGAGCCTCAGGGCTGTCCTTGCGTCCTCGATGGAGTCATGCGTCTCCTGTTGTATGTCCTCCTTCAGGAGGGTGTGGGCCAGGAACTGCAGACTAAGCTTTCGCAGCCTTTCCTTGATGAAGAAGATGTCGCTCGTGTCGATGACTTGTGATTTCGGCACGTGGACGTTGATGACACGGAAATCCTGCTTGAGGCCGTGCCCGAGGAATTTGCAACCGAGGTTGAGCAGTATCCAGATCTTTTTATACGCGATCTTCAAGGGGACCAGATTATGACCTCGCTGGTGTGCAGTCTGGGGGTCGAGATCTTCTGGCGTAATACCCGAGTATGAGGTTAGATAATCGACCACCTTCTCCTTGATAGTAATGTAATCATCTATGAACGGGACGCCCTCATCCATGCCGCTACCTCGGACGATCGAGGTCCGGGCGAGTGCATGCACAGTCGGTCTGATAATCTTGCGTTCACCGTCCGAGTTCATCTCTATTTCCGGCTGGGAGACCTGCACAAACTCCGTGTCTATTGCGATAATGGTGTCCGGTCCCGCGGACTCCGTCTCAGGGTCCAAGGTCCGGTATGTCTTGTCAGTCCTGTCAGGCCTTATGCCGCCGTTAGTGACGGTCCATTAGCCCCACAACTTGAAATACGTACTGGAGATCGAGGTAAAGCAACCGAGGATCGAGATGTTGTTTCCAGCCAGAATCTATTCGATTGTTGGAAGCCTTGAGCTGGTATACAAGGACCGAGGGCGTCTTCCAGGACGTGTTAAACGTCAAAGCCTCTTCCGACGACACAGGCTTGACGTAGAAGTCATTGAATAGATACCACTGGTTGTTTCCTGGTGCCAGAGGCGCCGAGTGGGCAACTGCTCAGTAGATCAATAAATGCATCACTACAGTGGATACTCCATGTTGAAACTCACCATTAGCCATGGCGACTAGGTGTGACCGCTGTTGCTGGCCGAATTCGATATTTACCGCCAAGCCCGCCAAGGAATATACCGTGATGTGGTGGATACCTCGTTGCAAATGCAATTTCAAGTCCTCCCCTTCAAAACAGAAGAACTGCCCATTGTCGACTATTATGCCGATCTCTTCCGGCAGCCATCCGGGTGTAGCCCACAGCCGCCGATGATCGGGGTTGGTTATGGCCGTCGTTAACATTAACACCGCTGGTACCTTATGGATGGTCTTGCGGGTTGCTAGGGTCTGATATCTATGACAGCTATTGCACCACCCCTTGTGCATCTTTTCTCTCTCGACACTCATTTTGAGTACTTGGGAGAAGGTTGTTCGCGGGGCTCTAGGGTTTCGAACGCCGGGTTTCTAGAGGACACTTAGTCTGGCTAGATGGCATACGACTAACAGAATCCCATACTCACATTAGTTGGGTAGAGCAACTCATTCACCATGGTGGGATCGAGTTTCGTGGTCTCGTTTTTACAGTTCAAGCACTGCATAGTGCTCACGGCAGATGTTTGGAAAAGCTTAATGTGTGAGCAGGTACAGTCGAACGAATTGGGGTGCAGCTTACCTCCTCTATAGTGGATGATTGTGGGAACATGGCCCGATGATTCTGATCTATACGCCCAAGGAGGAATCTAGTCAATTGCTGCAACATTGCAGTGCGGGATGCGTGGGGTTCTTCCTCGAGTAGACCAAGTCGAGCCGCTGCGCATCATTAGCTTTGACGCGTTTACCACATTATGAGGTAGGCCTCTCTCACCTTCACTATGACAACTCAAGGTCTTGGTCAAATTCGATGCCTGACAAGCATCCCCTTCTGCCTTGTATAGCATATCAAAAAGAAAACCAAGCTCGCAAAGGAGACATAACTCATCGACACATGCCGTCGCCGCGTGTTGCAGGGCAATGTTCCGTATCAGGGGGGTATAATGCATAATCTGTAACAGGGCGTTGGCGTAGGCATTGACGATATGGTTTTGTAACCCGGAGTACTGCGTCCTGTTAAAGTAGCTGATTGGGATTAGCTAGAGCCCCTGCGGCCTGTGCCTGGCGACTCACCCAAAGTCAAAGTCGTCGATTCCGAATTTGCTGTATTTGATCTCAATGTTCTGGTACATTTCGGGCACGTCCACCTTGTGGCTTTCAAGCTTGCGATCTGACACAACCTGGGAAATCTCCGAAACAGCTTCTTCCGGTGGCGGTGTGCCGGCAGGGGACTTGGCTAATTCCCTTGCTTTCTCACTCAAGAATTTTGGAGGTTTCAATGTGCTTTGCGTATTCTCGGAAGCGCTGCGAGTATTCTCAACTTGGTTCCTCCGTAGGGTCCGGGTGTTCTTCCCGAAGCAGCCCCAGTCCCGTTCCGTCAGCCCGGCCAAAAACTGTTGATCAACCTTAACAGGAGGGGCTCCGACTTCGGTTATGGCGATGTTGCTCGGCCACGCCGATAGTAGGACTTCTCTATAATAAGGCAGGCCAATGGAACTCAACGGTCTGGCTCTGGGTCAATTTTACATATACTCTCAGCCTCGATTACGACAGTCGGGGACTCACGTATCGATGCTCCAGTCAAGCTGTGGCGTAGGTTCTGCGGCATCTGCGAACTCGACAGGCGTTGCAAATTCGGCAAAATGGATCTTGCTTCGGGAGCCCCAGAGGTGGATGTTATAATCCCCATCCGCTAGGGCGATGGCCTCCCCCGACGGGGCAATCTCGACGTGGGAGCAGTACAAGCTGTTGGCCTGGCGGACGTTGC
Organism: Monosporascus ibericus; assembly: GCA_004154915.1. Taxonomy (NCBI): domain Eukaryota; kingdom Fungi; phylum Ascomycota; class Sordariomycetes; order Xylariales; genus Monosporascus; species Monosporascus ibericus. The sequence continues at coordinate 26,776 of QJNU01001569.1, forward strand.
TTGTGTTCGGATTCATAAGGTCGACCACATGCATTTGGCCGAGATGAGACATGACGATGCTAGTGGTGGACATTCGGGGATGCATTCGTACAAACGCGGCGCCGGCGGGGAAGGGGAGAGGGGGCATCGATGTCATGTTCTTGAGATCAAAGACATTAACTAAAGGGTCCAGCATGTAGTTACCCTGCTGCCTAAGGGAGAAGCCACATGTGACGATGAAATCGTGCTGGGCGTCCATGTCATTGATCCCGGCCGAGTGGGCATTCCAGACTTTAATAACCTTGAAGCTGATAGGATCCAGTATATGGACCGAACCGGTTGTGGCCGCCGCGCAGATATATCGGCTTCTTCTCATATACTTGTACTTATGTTCGGTCGGTAGCTAACCGCCAGCCACGGTCAGCCCAGTTACGCAGCAAATTTAAGGGGTGGGAAGCCGAGCCCTCGTACTTGTTTTGTTACTTCGCCCTTGTGGACGTCGATGACGAACATCTTGTCCTGTTCTCCAGCTACCAGGATCTCAGCGGTGCCCTTGGAGGTAAAGCTCATACACCGTAAATCTTTCATGTCTTCGTGTCTAATCGACCATAGAGGCGGGCCTCTTCGCAGGGCCATGTGTACGCTGCGGGAACCAAGGGCAATGACGCCCTTGTCGCTAAAAAGGATCTGTCGGACCTGGCCATCTTGGGAGGTATGGGCCTTGAAAGACGTGTAGGGCTGCAGCTCGGTCCCGTAGAAAGAAGATACTCGACCCTTTGAAGTTGTCAGACACTGGCCGAATGGTCATCGCCTCTTCAACAGGACAACCCGTACATATTCGTTGCCGACCCATAACAGCTCTTGGCTCGTGTCAAATGCTAAGGTCGTGACGGGCGTCGGCAGGGCACGAAGACCTGGCGGGGGCAGAGGTATGCGGGCGACCTAGAAGCGAAGAAGAGGAGTAATGCCATCAGCCAGGTTGATCTTGTATTAACTTTAAACTTCAGTTTGGGGAGGGGTGGGGAGGGGGGTTTGGAATGAGCCTTACCTCGTCCCAATCTCCATCCATTTTGACTCTTTGTCATCGTTGTTCGAAGACCATCTTCGGAGGCTATCAAGGTTTCCCGGCGCGACTAGTATGAACCCTTAACAAAACAATGAAGGTAGGTATGTAATTTTGGAAGCAGTTCTTGATATGTCGTTGAGTTCTCAGGTTGTGCGGCTCTTTGATGTCACCCTTTGTGTTCTGGTCCCTGCAAAGGTGCGCGCTATCGCTATCTGGGACGAGACGTGCATCATGCGCGGGGCTACATGCATAGATATACGTGTGTAAGTTGCATTAACGCTATGACCATCGTAACGTCTAATCGAATACTTCCATGCATCATCCCATTACGGTTTAAGTGAATGGTGAAATGGCACCTCCTCACAACTCCTCTTCGGATCGGAGAACTAACTCCTCACTCCTTTCCTCTGGGAAAGGGGTAGGAGAACTTCCCGGGTCCGCACCTTAATACCATGCATCTAACGGAATTGATATAGTATCATGGTTCACACCTTATGCAACAAATGTCTACTCTAGCACCCAGTTTCCGATACCTATCACATGGCCTAGTACTCAAAATCGGCTGGCAAGTAGGCATATATGCAAATTAATCTTCTATTTAATGGGTAACTAGACCAATGCAGTTCTTTTGCCGGCCCATATCCATCGTCATGTCTTGCCATCAAGCCATGCACGTGCGCGGTCAATGTCGCGCCGTCAGCTAAATAAATCCAAGAGGTTCCCTCTCTCTCTTAACTCGGAGCCCTTTCCCGACCTAAGGTATCTTCTATTCTTGGAGCCCGCGGGTCGCGTGTGTCCCGCAGTGTCGTTATGCAACGCAAACCGTTATAAAAAAAAAAAAAAAAGGTCCTACCCAACGGAAAAGGCAAAAGACGAAACGAGATAAGCAAGAGTGCCGCGGAGCGCATGCAGATATCTATATCTTCTTTCAAACAACGGGGCCGGCCGCCTTGACTTCCGGGGTCGCCTCGGACTCGTACTTCTTGAAGTTCTCGATGAATAGCCCGCCGAGCTTCCTGACCTCCTCGTTGAAGCTGTCCGCGCCCGCGTTCCAGGCCGTCTTCGGGTTGAGCAGCTCCGAGGGGACGCCGGGGCACGTCTTGGGCACCTGGAGGTTGAATACCTCATAGTTTTCGTACTCGACCTTGGCCAACTCGCCAGAGTGGATCGCGTCGAGGATAGCCCGCGTGTACTTCAGAGGGCAGCGCTTGCCACCGTGGACATAACCAGCACCGACCCAACCGGTGTTGAGCAGCCAGGCGTTTGCCGAGTGCTTCTCGATCTTCTCTGCCAACATCTTGGCATACCTCATGGGGTGCAGAGCCAAGAATGGCTGGGCGAAGCAAGACGAGAAGGTGGCCTGAGGCTCGGTCACACCATCCTCAGTACCGGCCATCTTGGAGGTGTAACCCGAGATGAAGTGGAACATCGTCTGCGCGCTGTTGAGTTTGGAGATCGGCGGCAGAACACCACGGGCATCACAAGTCAGCAGGACAATGTTGCTCGGGTGGTTTTCCGACAAGCACGGAATCTTGGCGTTGCTGATATACTCGATGGGGTACGCGCTGCGAAACTATTAGCAAATGCCCGATCACGTTCGTGCACTCAATCCCAAGCATGTCCTTACCATCTCGTGTTCTCTGTGAGGGTGGCGTCGTCGTAGTCGACAACTCGGGTCACTGGGTCAAAGACGACGTTTTCGAGCACGGAACCGAATCGGATGGCGTTGAAAATGTCCGGCTCCTTCTCCGCCGACAGACCAATGGTCTTGGCATAACAGCCGCCTTCGATGTTGAAAACGCCCCGATCACTCCAGCAATGCTCGTCGTCACCGATAAGGGCTCGGTGGGGGTCGGCAGATAGGGTAGTCTTGCCAGTACCCGACAGGCCGAAGAACAGAGTAACATCACCATTCCCGCCCTCGTTGGCTGACGAGTGGAGAGTCAAAACGTTGTGCTTGATGGGCATCTCGTAGAACAGGACGGTGAAGATGCCCTTCTTCATCTCACCGGCGTACTCGGTACCGAGGATGACCATCTCCTTTTCGGCGAAGTTAATGGCGACAGAGGTTCCAGAGGTCATGCCCTCGGTATATCTGTTAGCCGGGAAGGAGCCGGCATTGTAGATGGTGTAGTCGGGGTGGAAATGTTCCAGCTCTTCACGGGGAGGGCGAATGAGCATATTCCGCATGAAAAGAGCATGATAGGCACGGGCGCAGATGACTCGCACCCGAATGCGGTACTTCTCGTCCCAGCCGGCATAGCCATCGACCACATAAATTCTCGTGCGAGTGTTCAAGTAGTCAATAGCTCGTTCTCTGTTGATTTTCCAGACCTAGAATTAAGGGGGTACATCGTTAGTCGACTCTGGCCCAATCAATTTGGTCATGATTCGTTGGTTCCCCAAGTTTGGATAGTGCAGGCTCGGCACTGAAGATTGGCGCGGGGTGTGTGCATGGGGAGAGGGGCCCCGCCGCATCTGGAGCCGACAGGCACCTGTGCATGTGGATGACGCCAGTGACAGGGGTGTAAAAGCGCCAGAAACGCAGGCTTGACATAATAACAACTCGATATTTCCAACCAATATCTTCGGCCCAGCGGCCGGACAGCGATTAGTTGGAAATATGAGAGTCGCGTGATATCCGAATAGCGGTCACGCTTTCTGTATCTGCGTCTGCCCCGAGTTGGAAGTCTGGAACCTTGACCAAGAACTCGGAAACGTTGGGCTCGTGACCTTGTCTTTTGGGGGCCGAATTGTCGCCCGCAACTAAACGCACTTTGCCGGAGGAAGCAACGTAGAAAAGAAATGCAGTCTGAGACAATGAGAGTATTCTTACATCGGGACCCATGGGTTTATTGACCGGTCCCCACCTATTTCAGAATTAGCATATGATTTTGGATACCAGCGTGTGGGAAAGCCACGGAGAAGCATGTGGGGTTTCCTTACCAGACGTCATTCTCCGAGCTAGGCTCTTTCACGATCCTCTTGTCTGATGGTGATCGACCGGTCTTTGCTCCAGAGTATGCTGTTAACGCGCCACTGGAGGACATGGCTGTTCCCATTTCGTACACCTTGTTCACCGTTAGCACCCCGGTCGAATCGAAGGCGGTCGTATGTGCTCAGCTCGAGAGCCGGCGGGGTACTTACAAGAGCATCTTCGTACAATGCGGCAACGGAAGGGTTAGGAATCTGCCAAGGCCGTTAGTCGTGAAGAAACTCTCAATGACTAGTGATATCGTGACCTACGATGGCAACTCTGTCGTAGTCGATGTGTGCCTTCTCGTGCAACTCCTCCTCTGTAAGACTAGTATTAGTCGGCCCTCATATATATAGATGCGCATTTTGTCGGATCTCGATCCGAAAATAAAGTCCGTACCTAGTTCGGTGTGTTCCCTCTCCTGATGAGGCCTAGATGATCATGTTAGAGACGAAAGCTTGATGGGAGTCGATAAGAGGCGACGTACTCTACACCACCAGGGTGGAGGGCGGTCTTGTTGACTTTGGTGCTTTGAATCACTGATAACATGATGGTCAGCCCCGGGCTTCCGTAGGTCAAATGGCGGAGAGAAGACAAGCTGAGGTGCTTAAGGCTGGGAGCTCGGAGGAGGCTTACTTTTGTGATCTTGTAAGAGGGAATGACTATGACCAGAGGAGAGCTGCTGAGATCTAGGGCCTTTGACTGTTGGGTCGATGTACGGAGAAGCGGTTCTCAGAACTGGATCAGGCATGGTTCTTATGGTTTTCAGAGTACGAAGACTTCTGGGATAACGGCTAGCGGCTAGGCTCAATGATGAAGCGATGTTCCACTCTTTGATGCAAGACGGGCGATTTCGAATCTCACAACATGGGGCGGATATGATAGTGTCAGTAGTTAGTTTCCGTAGTTGCTTACACGGAGCGGGAATAGTGCGTCTGCTAGTCGATGGCGGAGACCGAGGATATAAGAATGCCAGTGCGCGTGGAGAAATGGAAGCCCTCTGACGACATTCCACTGGCTGGCAGTAACTGCTGGCATTAATTGGGCGCTGGCGCACGAATTCAAACCGGAGCCGACACCCCTGCGCCTTCGGGAACGTACTTTGACGACGCATCGGAGTACTGCCGCATTTCTTCGTCGATGATGTACCGCGCCCTGACCTTGCAGCTCGGTTGTTGGAGGCATGTTTTGGCCAGAGTCGGAGAACTGGTAGGCACGTAAGGGAGGCAAAAGTACTGGATCGTATGGCTGGGAGCCAGGGTCTAGCTCTAATAAGGTTGCATCGTGACCTCAAAAAGGCGTCCAGGTATGTTGCATGTGCGGCGGGTTGAAGTCACGAATCGGGCTCTTATGGACCCAGTCCAGATTTGAGAAACGTGCATTGCGCTTGGATGGATTGGGATGCACGTAAAGAGACCCCTTCCCTTTCCGTGTTTTTTCACCCTGGGACGGATGGGAGCGGCTCTGGTTCGCCCGTCCGGATATCAAAACGGTACCATCGACTTTCCCTCGGCAAGGCTTCTGAATACGTGCTTCTTCGGCTAAGTGGCCGATCTTTTCATTGCATAAGGGACGTCTCACCCGCACCCAGCGGACGTCTATTTGCCATTTGGCTGCATTATAATTAACTACATCTTATGCTGGCCATGTAAAGCTGCCAAATGAAAATACACTGATGCAAAATTCGAAGGAAACGGCAAAAGAATTTTAGGTTAGGGATAATCTAAATGGTGGGGCACGGGGAACTACCCCGAATCTCCAACTGGACCACATAGGTACTTGGATCCTTATATTCTCACCTCTAATTGCATGCCTAGTATTGGCCAGTCATGGGGAGTCTCGAACAAGTCAATTCCACATCGAATAGCGGCCCAAGCCAAACTGAATTGTAATAACACACCGTTTCGTGACTTCGTGGGTCCGTAGTTTCGGGTAGCCTTCTAGGCGCCTAGAGGTTTGGCGAAGAGCTAGGCGTGGGAGCATATCTGTAGTAATTTGAGGGGACCCCGAGCCTAGCCTCAAGGGGGCTGCCGGCCAAGCTACTGATGACGACGGCATACATCATAACAGGCGTGTATCATACACATCTTCACTCGTCCGCAAAGACACGGGATTGAATAAAGGGATTCTGCCCGGAACTTTCAAAGCCAGTTTCTAATGCCAGCTAGAAACACATCGATCCATCGCGGGGAAGTCCGGGCCACGGCAATTGAAAGTTCAGACGTTTACATCAGTGTATTTCACTGCCTCCGGTTGTCTTTGTGTCTCTGATATGCTGCGGTTTAGAAGACAGCCAACCCCGATATCCTAAACTGCACGCCCATGCAGACGGGCGGTGCTATTTCCTTTAGCCATTGAATTCATACACTTCATTATCCATCCGGGCATTTACGGAACGCACGCCCTGGGCTTTGCGGATACTTGCATGTCCCAGGCCTCCGGAATCTCCCATGGTTTCAGTAGCTCGGCGCCCGATCCTGGTCATTCCCCAGACTAACACTAGCCATGGCGGGGCCGCGGGCTAGAATGTCAGGAACACACACTCCTTCTATTGAACTTTCAGGGTCATTGTCCGGGAGCGTATGTATGTCCATCGGGTAAACTCAACCGACTGATTAGAAGGTCCAGGTTGGCTCAGTGAGTCCAGTTACGACCTACAAGACTTTCCCGGCTTGAGAGACGTATGTGTTGTTGCCATGCAGAGCGTCCGGATTTCTTACCATTGTAATACGACGATGTTCCTACATGCATACCCATACCCAGACCCATATCATTCTCCACGTTTTTTGACGGATGCATATCGCGGCCCACGAGGCGCAGCAGTCGCCATGGTTGAACAACCTCAACAGGGATAATATCAAGTCTAGAAGGCCATGTGATCCCGAGTTTTTCCGCCGTCGTGGAGCCCTATTAGGTACTACGGTACTCCAGTCATCAGTAATGCCGCTTTCCTAATCCCTGTTCGTCAAGGCAAGACAGGATCCTAGAGTGCCTAAACGCGCCTCCTATCGGCTCGACAAGGTAGAACAAGTACGAGTGAGGTAGAGAGAGCTGGAGAGAACTTACGTAAACGCACACCGCTGTGTGGCAGTGGGATAGCAGCATTGGGTCACAGGACACGATAGCCATTAAAATGACGTTTGGAATTCTCAGCCATACGAAAACACTAGCTTGGCAGCTCATAATGGGTTATGAATGGGATTGGGGCTGCTCGGTGCTGAATATTGGTTGGTAAGGGTTTGAAAATCGGCAAAGTCGGACAAACGGAGAACGCTTACCGGAATCAGAAACCCCATAACAATCTATTTAATACGGAATTTCCAGAATGTCATTATAAGTCGGCAGGCATAACCTGACCGACCAATGGGAAAGGCAAAGTTTTTCATCCTCAGGGCCGGGAGAAATCGGAACCACAATTCGCTTCCCCAGACGGTTTGCGCCTAGACTCTCCGGCCTTGGCTCCATCAACTCGAGACAGAACCCGTTGTGCAGCTTGATCTCCCTTCCGCCACTCGTGATCTGTGCCGCAGGTCCCGATATGTCCCACTATTGTAACTTCCCGACGTCACCCGGGAAACATGGCCGCCCGAGACTCCCCGCTCCTCGATATCACCGCCACGGTCCTGATCGTGACACCCATTCGGCACTTACGTTTGGGCTTCCTTTTGACCGGATCTATTACAAGGTGTCGATTCGATTCTAAGTGGCAAGAAACATACAATCAGCCTTAACCCGACGATCCATTGATGCCGACACGGAGCATTGAGAAATTTAACTTCATTTCTGCTTTATACGCGTGTTGATGACATTTGTAGAGTTGAGTGATAGATATCGCTACTTCAATACAGAAACCCAATCACATGTTCGCGAGGCTAAGCAAAGACACCATCGTTCCAATGTCTGCAGGTTCAGCATCGGGCGTAATCCAATGATTGGTCGTGAAAACAGCAGCACCAATACCCCTATCGACAACAGCCCTCAGCAGCCCGCTCAGCGTCTCGTCATTCGCCGTATACAGCCCGTTGGTATCGTGATATCCGTGAATGAGTATCGCCGTCCTCTGGTAGTTCTGGACTCCAACCCAGTCGCGCAGGGTGCTGTCGATCGTAGTGCCGTAGCCTCCCTGGTCGTACACCGTGTACGGCCCGTCGCACAGGTCCCGGCCGTTCGTCTCCGTGGCGAAGCACGTCTCCAGGGCCGAGATGTAGGTCGGGTCGAGGTCGTAGTAGGGCTCGAGCGCGAACGGCGTCGCCGGGAAACCGGGGTTGTAGACGACGACGTCGAGGTCGGCGACGTCTCTGATGTGCGCCGTCAGACCGCTCATGTAGCTCGTGCAGTTCCCATCGTTGGGCGCCTCGTCGACGAAGATGCCGTTGATGCTGACGTCTTGGAGCCGCCAATCGGCCCACGCCGTGACGTCCGCCTGCACTTCTTCCACGGGCCGCTGGCAGCGCACAGAATGCACGTATCCTATGAGATTGACGTTGGGCAAGCTTCCCAGGGCTTGGCCGCCTGCAATCCAATCCGCCGTAGGGGGTCCGTTGCCGGGGCCGTTGTTGACGTTGATAACAATCGTAGCAGAGACATCCGGATGCTGCACAAGCGCCTCCCTTACGGAGGCCCATGCGGCGCCGTTGGTGCCGGGGGCATTGTACAGCGGGAGAAACAGGTCCGTGGCGGCCACGGCCGATGCCAAGCTGAGGAGCTTGGCAATTTCCATCCCGAGGCGGCGGCTCATCATTATTTTCAATAGCTTCAGGACGCCTGTGTATATAGCGATTAAGGGAACAGGTATCCGTTTTCGCAGAAGTTCAGGAGTTCCGAAAGGTCGGGGACAATTTATTTATAGTTCTCTACGTACCCTGAAAGAAAAACGAAGGTGAGAGCAGAAGGACGCGGATCCCTGTTAGGGCTCGTTCAGGTGGCCACACCTCCTACTTCAGTACTATCTTGTCATGCAGTTCCTCGGTGTCGGTCGACGAAGTAATGCCGCCCATAGGCATCTTATCGAGATCCTTCTCATCCACAGAACACATCACCAAAGAATAGACGCATAGGAACATCTTCCCTGAGCACTAAAGGAGCTTGCCAGTCTCTAACTGCACATTACGAGCGCATAAAACGCGAGATTGCTCGATCTATGTTACAGCACTGCCTTTCTCCTTGTCGAAAGTGCCATTTCCTCATTCCGGTAAACACTATTCGGCATCCAGGATAATCTCAGGACGAATCGACCTGTTGCTAGGTAACCAAAACGTTCTAGACTCGTATCACGTTAGCTCCTGGCTCCATCTCACGTCATCAAGTCTGTGGGCTTATTATTTACTCGGTTCCCTACTAAGGAGCTCTGATGCCTGTGAAGAGGTTAGCCTCTTCGATCCTAGCGTTTCTCACAGCGCTATTGCCTGCACCTCGAAGTCCATCGACTCAACCACGTGTCGCAGAAACGCAACATGTAGGGAGGAATGCCTTGTGATCTTTCAGGGTGCAGTTGTCCGGAATCGACAATCTCCACCGAGAGCCTGCCACTCCTATTCTGTGGATAATGGCTTTACCGAGACGTCCGGAGACTGCGGCGGAGGAGAGTAAGCATAGAAAGAGTAGGGCAACATATCATTGAGCGCATTATGTCGCCGGTGATGGGCTGGTCCTTTACAGAACGGATCGGTCGTTGCTGAATCCAAGCTATATAACATTTCTTATGAACATGTAAGCTTACACAGCCTCCCCTCCTGATCAATGCGCCAGTCGTGGCTTCCAAACCCACATGCGCAAAGAAGACACCCCTTGGATCACACATCGTCTCTATATCCACGAGCATTTTATAGTTCTGCCTGTTAAACGCCTCCTTCCAGTCCGCTGGCGCCGGATTCCCCTCGCTCATACACGTGCCGCACCCAGGCGACAGGTTGACCAGCGCCGGCAATACTCCACTGAGCAGAGTTCTGTTCTTCTTTGAGCAGATTCCTCGCCCATGTCGTGTCTCAGCCCCACTGCCCCACTATCATCTGATGGACAGATGCATCGTGCCAGGGTAAGCAGGGAAGCGTTGGAAGGGACAGCGGAAGACGTGCGTGGGGGCGCTAGTGCCGCGCCGACGATTCAGAATGAGCCACCGGCTAGGGAGGCAATACGGCGCTTTGCATCTATCAAGGCGCATCTCTCCTTCTCAGAAGTGAGAAGGGAGCGTGGAACTAGCCGCGACGTCTGGATCACAGAGGAACTAGGTAGGCCGTAAGTCAGCGGACCGCAGTACTGTGAGAGAAAGGGGTGAACTACAGAATGAAAGGGAGAAGAAGCAGCTTAGATCATGGCCCGTAATATAAGTAGTAGACAGATAGCCATTATGCCTGACTTTTCTGGGCTATTCGGGGGCGAGGACCCTCGCTGATGGGTCGCTATGGCCCAGAAAAAGGGGCCCACATTATCTCCTGCTAAGTACACGACGTAGAGATACAGGAAAGGAAAATGGTGATATTTACGGCGCCCGGGGGAGATTACGAGTTGTAAGTGTGGCAAGGAAAGGTTTAATGAGGGCACAGACGGTGTCATCGGATGGGTCAGGGAGAGTAGAGGTTGTAGCGAGAGCGTGCGGTTTGCAAGGAGTTAGGCAGCCGTCGTGTTTTGATCCAGACAGGCAAAGAAGTGTGAGGAGCTTCCCTTGGCCGATCAGAAGGCGTCCCCTCTCGGGGAAGACGTGATGCTGAAGGTTAGGCCAGTCGCAGGGACATGCCATCTGGGAAAGCCATGACTGTTACACTGATAATAACAAGAGAAACCAATTCCGCCACCGTATGAACGCCAAATAGAGGCCGGGGTTTTGCGACGGCGTTGCTGCCACGCGATATTCGGACGTCGTGATCAAATCACACTCAAACGCGTTGGCGGCGGATCCAGAATTAAGGAGTGAGTGCCCACAGCAGGAGATGTAGCCACCGCCAACGCCGATAGTAGGGCATGTGCTTCCTAGAACCCTAAGACCTCGCTTCTGCGCAGCCCTCGAAGACTTTGTAGGCAAGAAGGTCCCGTCCAATACTGACGGGAGGACCACGGTAGTTTCGAAGGCATAGCGCCAGAATAGCTCTTGATGATGGTCACGTTCTGAAAGAAAGCATCTAGATGAAGAGTGATCCCATTCTACTGCCTCTTCCAAGCAGATCATGGCTAGCCCCTTTGATAAATAGACACACATTGTGCAATCGTGCAAATTGTAGGACTGCGGAAACGTCGTCTATAGTCTATTCGTTCGCGACAGATGCGGAATAGTTGTCCAGTCGGCTCATTGATTCCTTTTGGCATGAATGGGTCACAGCTCTGGTTCTGGGCTAGTAGAGATACGAATGATGAGGAAGAGAAGATACGTGCTAGTGTTAAAACAATCATGGACCCAGTAAGGGGGATCGTGATATACTGGATGTGAGATACGGCCGGCCTTGTTTCAAGGCCTCGCATGCATCTTCTGTATAGTTAGGCACGTGACATGGTGAGCACTGCGGCAGCTTTGTTCGCCGCTCAGGAAACACGGCTCGATATTTTATGGAACAACGCCGGCACTGGATGCTCACCTGAACGACTCACGAAACAGGGTCTAGAAATCCATGTTGGCGCTACTGCGTTGCCCCCTTGGTTTTTACTCACGTGCTTCTACCCCTTTTTCGGGCGATGGCAAGATCTACATCTGAGAATAGCGTGCGCATCGTTTGGTCGGACTCTTTGCATATTGATATGACGGCGCCAAAGGGCGGTATCGATTACGCGCGCATTGAAAAACCCCGCGTTGTTAATCGGGAAGACTATGCCGCATCCAAAGCCGGAAACTGGTTCATTGCCGCCGAAGGTGCAAAACAGTTGGGGGGGGGAGGCATTATCAGTGTGTACCAGAACCGAAGAAACTTCTATACGGGAATCTATGATAGGGGAGCCTTGGTTATCGGTGCCGTTTTTACAAAGGTTCGTCTTGTATGAAACCAGGTAGGTCCTTAGGGATTAAGGTATATATATACATTAAATATTTTTGTTGCGTAGCTACTGCACCAAAAGACTGTATTGATAAGTGCGCACTTATTGCGCTACTTACCTGACAATTTTAATGTATTATACATTCCGTTCAATACCACCTTACCGCATGTACCACCTTACCGGATGGTCTTTAGCATTCCCGGATAATAAAGTCAAATTAATTAACTATAACGTACCACACAAGCGAAGCGAATGCACAAGCGAAGCGAATGGATTTTAACACGTCGCGACAACTAATCCAAATAACTCAACCAACAACATATCAAATTGATTCAATCGACGGTATTCCTTTTCGCTAACTATATCTACAGCTTTTGAATAAGTGCACGCATTATATCAAGGCTTGTTACGGACGTATATTGCCATTCCTTCTTACCAATCCGTATGCGACGACCACTTTTCATAACTATTTACAGCATTTGTTTTACTACCACCTTTTCTAGCAGTCAAAAACATTTGTTTATCGTATATAGTAAGTATTTTTCTTTATTGGAATTCTTTGTTTTAATAGTTTTATATACGTAAGGTCGAATTATTATTCTAATAAATTCTGCAATACCGCGACACGCCTTTTAAACGCGCCCTAAAATAACGCCTTATAACCTTATCCCGTAACCTTGCAACGCGTCTTTTAATAAGCCTTATACCCTCCTATTTTGCGAATATCTTTCACGTATTAAAGCCGCACAAAAAACGCTTACGTATACGGATCGGGAATGCGGTCGGTAATCGTACCTCTGTCGGTCAGTTTCAGTATTTCGAAATGGGAGTAATATTGGCCTAGGTACGTCGGGAGGTGGTCGGTCGCATGGGGTTTGGGAGGAAGGAATAACAATATGGCGTCCGTAATAAGCCTTGATATAATGCGTGCATTTGTTCCAGAGCTGTATATACGGTTAGTGACAAAGAATACAATTGATTTGAATCAATTTGATATGTTGTTGGTTAAGTTATTTGGATTAGTTGTCGCGACGTGTCAAAATTTATTCGCTTCGCTTGTGCATTCGCTTCGCTTGTGTGGTACGTTATTTTTATTAGCGAATTATCCTAATAAATTTTGATTTCACTTTATAAGTGACGTCCTTACTTCGTTATTCTACGGATATTATTAAGGGTTTTCGTAGGAGGCGAGAAAATAAAACCAGCGGAATTTCAAATTCGCAAAAAACGTTATTAAGATCGAATGGAATAAATCCAACTTATATAGAGCCGGATTCGATGTTGTCGGACGTTGTGGCAATGTTAAATGCGTCGTAAAAACCGGCGAGTAAATGTGTTTTCGGAATATTGGTAAAATAACGTCCTGTTAAACTTTCGATATAAAGCGAATAAGCACGCTTTAAACTGTAACAGCAGGATACATTAAAAGGTTAAAGCCGATAGGAAGAATAGGAAAGTATGCAAAGCGTGATAACGTTGTTATTCGCATAATACTTTTCTAATTTTGTTAAAAAATAGCTTTCGTAGCCGTTAATGATTAAAAAACGTTTGGTTTCTTTCGTATACATTCGAATTTGTCGAAAGATTAGGTTTATTTTAAACTTAATTCCTTTGTTTTCTAATTATTATAATTAGAACTAATCTTTTAATAGGTTAATAATAAGTTATTCTAATATGAGAAACTAACGTAAGGTTTTTCTACTAATAAAATAAATAGCGACAAAGGCTAACTTCGTAAATTAATAGCTTATATAATTATAATTTATTCTTATTTACCTTATTAAGTTTGTTAAAGATTTTGCAGGTTTCTAATATTTATTATTATTATGCTCGATATTATGAAGAGCCTTAGCAAAAGCCCGTTTTTTTTTAAAAATTGTAAATATCCTTTTTGCGATGCTGTATTTTTTAATTATAACCCGAATAAGCTCGAACCATTTACAAAGCAGTTATGAATTTTCGTATAATACCTTTTAATAATTAATCTTTCAGTTTAAAAATGGTTTAAGTTTTCGTTGACGTCGTATAAAGTTCGACGCCCATTTTATTCCAACGCGTTTTATAACGCGTTAAAGTAAAGTAAATTCGCTATATCTTTAATATGTTAAAGATAGATAATAAATTGTGACGGCTAAGGGGTTTAACCAACTATTAAACCTAGTCGTACGGTTTATGTTGGCAATAGTGTCGTGGGAAATTAAGTAATAATACGTTTAATAATTACGTCTGGTAATAGCAGATTGTTAAAGGTAATCTGGGTAACTAAGTTATATTATAAGCTAATATTATCTAAATTATAAGAAAGGTAATAAACGTATATATCCTTTTTGTTAATTTAAGGTAATTTATATTAATCCCTTTTAATTATTATTATTCGTTATGATTAATAATAATCCTTTAGCTTTAATTATTTTTAATTACTGGATTTACCGTAATTAAAAGTTACGTAATCCGATTTTTTAGGACTTATCTTTTTGTAATTTCCGACCGTTTGGAAAGGCTAAGTCTTGTTAGGCTATAATACGATTTCCCTTTTTTTAGGATTTTTGTTCTTAAAGATTAATTTGTTTATTTCGTAATTTTGGTAAGTAATTCTTTTTCCTTGTTTTTATTTTTTTGGTATGTTTCGGTAGTTAACATGTTTAGCCGAATTGAAAAAATCCGTCGTAAACCTCGTTTTTTTACCGTCCGTCGTATTGATCTTGTTAAGGCTTTTAACGAATTTAGTTTTGAAGTTATGCCTTATTCGTAATGTTTTTCGAAGGGGTTAAAATACGAAATAATGGAAAACGTGTTGCGATGTAAGGAATGTATTTCCCCAGGTTATTCTTACGATGGTACCGGCGTGCCGCTTTTTTTCCTATAGAATATTCGTTATAAATATTAACGTTTTAAACGAAAGGAAACGTTCGTAAAAAAACGTCTTTTAAAGCTTTAATAACGTTAATTAAAAATTTAGCGTCGGTATTAAAAGAAGATAAACGAAGTTTTAGCTCGTTTAATTTGGGTGCGTAAGCAAAAAGCTTTAACGCGTTTAAAAGGTATTACCATAGTTTAACGTAGCCTTTAATCGTTAAACGAGCTGAAAAAAGAAGAAAAATATAAGCAGGCTGGGTTAAAGGTTAATGCGGCCATGCTAACGTAAGCTCCTAATCCGGTAAATTAATCGGGTATCGAAAATACCGACTAGTCCGTTATTAACAGTATTAATTAAGGTGCCATCATTAATAATTCCGGCGTTATTAATAAAAACTTTTTAAAAGGCGCTAGACGTTTATAAAATTCTTAACGGGTTCCTAGATGTTTTCGGAATTTGGGTAATTTTTTTACTTAATTAGGTATTAAGTAAGTTCGTTTTTTTTATACGTATTTAAAATTCTTTCCGCTTCGTATATTAATATACCTTCTTTTACCTTTTTTTCGTATCTTATATTAATTTTGATAATATCTGCTATTAATTCGAATAAGGAAACGTAAAAATTTGAATAAAGTTTAACTTTAAGGGGTAATTTTAATTAGTAGTTATTTTTTAAGATTTTCTTAATGATTTTGTATAATCCGATATATTTAAAGTCGAGTTTTTTGTTTAATTACTTAATTTGGATGTTTTTGGTAGTTAGGTAAATTATCTTTTCCTTCCGGAAGGTTGGTTTTTTTAACTTTTTCTAATCGTAATATTTCCTTATTTGGTTACGTATAAATTTAAGTTTTATCTTTATTTTTGCGTATAATTGCTTAAGTTATTTTAATATTAGGATTACTTTAACGTTAATAAGCTCTTTACGTACATTTTTATAAACTTCCGGTATAAAACCAAAGTTAACGTTTGCTAAAATTATTTTGGTATTTTTATGGTAATTAATATTATAAATTAATTATACGATAAATAACTTCTGGACCTAATCGTTCTATTTATAATTAATATAATATCGTAAGTAGGTTTCTAATATTTGATTAAATCTTTTTATTTATTCGTTTATTTAGGATTTAAATACGTTAAATAATTTGTGATTTAGGCCTAATTATACCATAAGTCCTTGCCAAAATTTCGAAATAAATATCGTTTTTTTACCCGAAATAATTTCCGTTAATAATCCGTATATTTTTAAGATATATCTTAAAAAGATATAGGCCAGTTATTTTGCATTTATATCCTTATTATATAGTAAAAAATAGGAAAATTTGGTAAGTTTATTAACGATTACGAAAATGCTATCGTAATATATGCCCATAGTTGGGTTTTTTAAAAGTAGGAGTTTAGTAATAAAATCAAAAGTAACTGAATTTTATGGTCGCTTTGCGATTAGTAATAGTTATAGTTTTCCGTATGGCTTGTATCGTCGAGTTTCTACTTTGTTATAGATATGGGATTATTGTCGTATTTTCTTTATTATTGATTTTATTTTAGGAAAATAATAAGTACGTTATAATCGTTTTAGGGTTTTGTGGATTTTTGGGTGTCCGTATAGCTAATGTTCGTATATATCTTTTATTAATATTTCTTAATACTTTTTTGGAACTTGTGTTTTTTTTATTTTTTGGTCCTTAAGTAAGTTGTCGTTATATTTCTGGATTTTCTGGTATAGGTTAAAAGGTGCTGCTTTAATTATTGTTATTTGTCGTAATTATAGGTATTTTTTTGGCGTAATGTCGAAAATCTGATAATTAACTTTAATTATTTTCTTTTTAAGGTTTAGTTTTCGATTAAATACGTTTGCTTTGTTATTTTTTAATCCTTTTTAATAAATAATAATAAAGTCGTATTTTATTAATTTTTTGGCGTAACGTAATTATCGTCCTGTAAGTTTTTTAATGGTAATAAAACGGGTGAAGTTCTTGTAATCGGTGTATACCTTAATTTGGTATAGGTTTTCTTTAAGGTAATATTTGAATTCCCGGAAGGCTTTAATAATGGCTATAAATTTTTTGTTAAGAATAACGTAATTTAACTTTATCTTTTTAATTTATAAGAATAAAAGACGATAAGATATAAATGGTTTTAATTATTACCGTATCCTGTTATTACGCTTAAAGCGTAATCCGAAGCGTCGGTTTTAAGTTTAACTAAGCGGCTTGGGTTATACATAATTAATACTAGCTTGCTGGTAATCGTATTTTTAATTTTTTAAAAAGCGGTTTCCGTTTTCGTCGTTTAAAGGAACTTGTTTCCTTTTTTTATTAGGTTGGATAAAGGCGTAATTATTTTATTAAAGTTTCGAATAAACTTTGTGTAATAATTAGCAAATCCGAAAAAGGTTTGTATTTCCTTAATTATGATGGGTACCTTTTATTTTTGTACTGCGGCGATTTTCTTGAAGTTTATTTTGATGCATCCTGGGGTGATAATGTATTTTAGAAATTTTACTTTTTGCGTATAAAACTGGCTTTTTTTATTGTTAATTAGGAAGTTGGCGTTTTGTAGGGCTTAAAGAACTGTATGAACGTGTTTTATATGTTCCTTTTTGTTTTTTAAGTAAATAAGAATGTCGTCGAGGTAATAAATAACGAAGATCTTTAAATATTCCTTAAATACGTAATTAACCAGCCGTTAAAAGGTTGCTGGTACGTTCGTAAATTCGAAAAGCATAACAAGGTATTCGAAAAATCCGCACTTTATTTTAAAGGTTATTTTTTATTTATGTCCTGGCTTGATACGAATTTGATTGTATCCTTTTTTAAGATTTAGGCTTATAAACCAATTAATTCCGTAAAGGTAATTTTTTATTTCGTTAATTAGAAGTAACGGTATTTTATTTTTAATTATAATATTATTTAACTGCTTGTAATCGATAATTAAGCGTAATTTCCCGTTCTTTTTTAGTATAAAAAATATAAGGTATCCGGTTAATAGGTTAAAACGTTACATATAACCTTTTCGAAGCTTATTTTTAAGGTATTCGCGTAATGCCTGTAATTTTATTTCGTTAAGCTTATAAATCGGATAAAATCTGGTTAATATCCCGTTTTTAAGGATTATTTCGTAATTCTATTCGTTATATTTTAGTAATTTTGTTTTAAATTCCTTACGGAATAATCGTTCGTATTTATGGTATTGTGGAGGTACGTTAGTTATAATCTTTAGTTTTGGGGGCTGATGCTGTAAGTAATCGTCTATTTTTTGCAATTTTGTTTTGATGGTAACGATAATACGTCGTAATTTTTTATGGTACTCTTATTTTTTCTTATATCTTATTCCTGTAAGTGGTAAAGTTTTTATCGTATCTTTATACCTGTATTCGTCGCCATTTTCGATTAAATATTAAGATCTTTTTGTGTTTTGCTTTTTTTTGTAGAGTAGATGTGAAGTGAATTTTACCTGGCCAGTTGTTTAATCGATTAAGGGGTTATATTGGTATAGCTATGGTTTTTCGAGAATTATATCGTAATTCTTTATCGGAACGATGTCGAAATTTGTTATCTGGTTTCGTCCGTTAACGAAGATCTCGAGGTGATTAATTTTGCGGTTAATCTTTCCGTTATCGTAGGTAAATGCCTAACCTTTTGCGTTTTCGGTAATGTAAAGTTTTATCTTTTCCTTTCATGGTAGTCGAAATCGGTTAATTATATCCGGCGTAATATAGTTACCTCCTGTTATTCCGTAGTTCACAAATGCGGTAAATTAATATATCTTAATTCTTACTTATAAGGTAATAAGGTCGTTTTTAGCTCCTATCGTCGAGTTTAAAGCCCTTTTAGGAAGCTCCTGCTGTCTTCTCCGGGTCTCACCATCCTACGGCTCTCTTACAGGTGGCGGCTTTTTTATAGGTGGCGTTCGTTTTTTAACTTATTTTTTAACGCCTTAATACGCTTTTGATTCTATACGTTAAAAGTCTTCAGTTGCTTCAGTTATTCTTCCTGTCTGCGTAAAGTAGCTTCAAGTAAAAGGACTTATATTTGGAAGTTTTCTTTGGTAATATACTTTAATTCGGGGGTTCCTTATCTTTCCTATCGTACTTAAACTAAATATCGTATTATCTTATATCTTCGTTCCTCTTTTTTATTTCGTATTTAATTTCCTATCGTTTTTTTGGGTCGTTTATAAAGGTTAAGCGGAAGTTTAAATTATTAACCATTTCCAGTAATACCTTTATGACTATCTGGTGGATTTATTCTTTTTTTATCTTATAATCGCACCATCCGTAATAGCATATAAGGTTTTCGTTAAGGCAGCTTTTCCCTTTAGGCCAATTCGTTGTTACCGTGATAATGTTAATGGTATTTTTCGAAGCGAACGTTTTTAGGTATCTGTATTATCGTTAATCCTTAAGGTCTTTCCCGGTTTAATTATGGAAATCGAATCCCTGGTTATATATTTGCGTAAGGCGTGTTTTAATATACCGTTTTTCTTCCATATATCTTAGGTAATAGGTACGCTTGTATAAGATAGCATAAAGTTTCCCGTGTCGGTTTGGTTATCCAGGTAATAAGTTCTTATCTTAACCTTAATATTTTTTAATTTATACGTTAAATTTTAATTGTTCGTACCGTTGTTGCCGTTTTTTCTGGGAACGGGAAAATAATTTATCCCCTAAAAGCTTTTTCCATTCGTCGTATTCTTTTAACCATTAGGCTATTATAAGTTCCGTAGTAAGGGCTCGTTATTCCTGGATGGCTATTTAAGATAACCTTTTTATTTTTTATAATCCTTATTGTATTTCCTTAAAGGAATTATGGTTATCTTTAATCTTAATTATATTAATCGATTTATTATCGTTTCCTTGGTTATTTTGGAGGGGTCTTTAAGGAATTAATGTCCAGGTATTTTATCGTAGTTTTTTAAGTGCTTTATATTAATAAGCTTTATGTCCTATCTTGTTGTAATTAAAGCATTTGATAATACGCGGGTTACGTTATTATATTACGCCTAACTTTATAAATCCTGGTACCGTTTTATAAAACGTGTTAATTTTTTGTAATATGCTGGTATTAAGGGGGTGCCTTGGTTTGTTGTTCTGTCGATCCTTGGAATGTTAAGTTTTCTAGGCGTATTGTTGATCGTCGATCTTAACTGTCATAACGATATAATTTACCAACTTTTCGGGACGTTTATCCTTAAATAATTCTTTCTATACTTTTTTTTTTAGGTTATGAAAAAATATAATTATTAATACCTTTTATCCTTAATTAATTTTCGAAATTAATTAAATAAAAAAATTGCCGTATCCGGAAGCTAATTTTTTTTACTTTAGGTCCTTAATTTTCTTTTTAGCTTTAATTTTTTCGTTTACCATTCCGAATACCTTTCTTAATTTTTCCTTAAACCTTTCATAATCGCTATAAATATTCGTAATTTCCGCGAATCTTTATTAGGGAAGTTTAATAACTTATTTACGAAAAGTAAATTTAAACTAAATAACCGCGTTTCCGGTTAATTGTCTTATAGCGAACTGGATTCGAAAGGTAGGCGTTGTAAGTTTGATAAGGAAATACTTAAAATAAGCACGGTATTCCGTAAAAAACTATTATAACTTGGTAATAGTTCCGTTAAAAGGGGTTAGTTTAATCGGTTTTAGGATTTTTCCGGGTTCCTTATCATAGGCCATCTAAATAGGTTATGTTAATTAGGCTAGCTGATCCGGTTAATCGGGTTATTCCATACTTACCTGTTTTATTAATTTAACTCTCTGGGCTTTTAGCTGCTTGCGAATCTTTTTAAAAGTATTAGTAAGCTCGATTTTGTCGTTAATAAGTTAAGTGACCGCGTTAATTAATTAATCAAATCGGCGTAAGGTTTTTTCCTAAAAAAGATTAGGTTAAATCTTTTTATTATCGGAATCCATAAAGTTATTTTCGGGTATCTTAAAGGTTTCTTTACAGACGGGTTGCTTACTGGAAAACATCGTATTAAGGGTATTACTTAAAATTTAACAATATTACTAAATAAGAGCTTGTAACGTATAACGGTTAAAAGGTTTAACCAATTATTAAACCTAATCGTACGGTTTATGTTGGCAGTAATATCGTAGGAAACTAAGTAATGATACGTTTAATAATTACGTTTAGTAATAGCAAATTGTTAAAGGTAATCTGGGTAACTAAGTTATATTATAAGCTGGTACTATCTAAACTATAGGAAAGGTAATAAGCGTATATATCCTTTTTGTTAATCCAAAGTAATCCATATTAATCCCTTTTAATTACCATCGTTCATTATAATCAATAATAATCCTTTAGCTTTAATCACTTTTAATTACTGGATCCACCGTAATCAGAAGTCACGTGATCCGATCTCCTAGGACTTGTCTTTCTGCAGTCTCCGACCGTTTGAAAAGGCCAAGCCTCGCTGGGCCATAACATAAATGCTTACCTATTTAAATTAAGGAAGCGGTCGATAATTAATTTCCTTTCGGTCGGCGTTAATTTTCGTGATTTATTTATATAACCTTTAAAGTATGTTGTATCGGTATATCGTTTATATAAGGTTAATTAGGCAACTTTATATATAGAATTAAGCTTTTTATAAACAGGTTCCGAGTCTTTCTTTTTTTTCGCTTAATTATCTAGGTTCAGTTTCGCTTTTTTAATAAGCAGTTCCATTTTATTATAGATAAAAAATAAACAATTAAAATTAAATTGTTAAAATGTGTTAAAAACTACTCGGAGAGCTTGTCCATCCCGCGAGCTTATCCAGCACCTTATATAAAGATATAAGTTTATTTATCCGGACATTATTAGAAACTAAGAGGGTTAATAAGTATATAAAATTAGGCTGCCTATTAAAGTAGCCCAAATTATTATAATTCCTAATAAGTCCCCCTTTTACGCTTAAAGTGACTGTCACGGCGGCCGCCCTGTGAGCCACTGCGCTAAAAGGTCAGCAATACTCCAAGTTCCCTTGGAGCACCCAGGGCGCCGTTAGCTATATGTCTCCTTCACCCTCTTGGGGCTAGCTAGGACATGACAGTAACCGTATAGCGTACGCTTTCGAATCTAAGGTTATAGTAAATTAAGCAAGTTAACTTTTAAATGTAATATTTTAATACAAATCCTCGAATTTTTATCTGTATAAAACTAAAGGTAAATTTTGTAATCTTTAAGTGTTTAAACGGCTCTATCTTACCTAGTTTTAATATAAAACAGATTTAACTTAATTTTCATAAATTCTTTTTTTTATTTCGGATAGTTGCCGTTAAAGTTCTAAACCTTTTTAATGATACCTTTGATAATATCCAGTCGGCGCTAGATAACGGTTAATTCGTTAACTATACCGGGAGAAACCTTTTTAGTACCCTTTATTATTACGGTTACCTTATTTTCGACTTTCTTTATGACGTTTTCGATTTTGCTGTTAATCCGGTTCTTGATAGTATAAAATATAGCGTCTATATCGATGGAAGTAACGTTATTACCGCTAGGTATGACCTTTTAGTCGAGTCTTTTATTAACGGTACGCATATTCGTTTGGAATATAAATATAACGAAATAAATAGCTCTATTATTATTCGTTTAAAAGTTACCTTGTTTTGCGATAAAAGAAACTTAATATAATTCGAGTTATCTTACTGCCACGAAATAGGTTTAATATTACTGTTTAAGTAACCTTTGGGTCGCAATATTAAATAGTTAAAATAATAACCTTACATAGTATTTTACCGCTGTATACCTTCTTATCCTTGTAAAATAAATATATTCCCTCTTGGTTATTCCTAACCGATCTTAAGGAAATGTATTTTATTAAGGTTTTTATATTCCCTTTAATAGTAAACGTTTTAACATTTTATTTACCTCCTTTAATAAACGGGGATCGAAGTTATATTGCTTACAAACTCGGGCAAAATAAATTATTAATTTATTTTTAGGATTAATATTCTCGTTTTTTAAACAGGAATTACCCTCACTATTATTAATAGTTATCCGTTTTAGCTTTTTACATAAGAAAGTCGTACTTATTAACGAAAACCCCTTTTTAGTTTTCAGTAATTCAATTATAAAATATAATTTTTCCATTATAGTAGGTTTTCATGCCGAGATTATTTTACGTATACGGATACTAATACCGGCTTTATCCGGACCGACTTTTATAAAGGATAAATCGCTTTATATATCCGCGTCTTTAAAACGTTTTTTATCGTTTATTTTATTATTTACTTCGTTATAACCGTCATATTTAAATCCAAAAGTACTGCTTATTATAAGGAACGGGTTTTTAAAAACCGAATCTAGTAATAAATCTGGTAACCTTAACGTAATCTTTTTTTAAAAAACTAATTTTTCGGTTTATATAATAAAAAGATTTTTTTCGAACTTTCGGCCAAGTTATTAAAGAGATTCTAACAGGTATCGTAACTATCCTGATTATCTTTTTAAATATTCGTTTCGTTAATAATCCCGGTTTGAACGGGTTATTTAATAAAATTTAAAATAAAACTTATAATTTTGACGGAGTTCTTAGTACGTTAGTTTTTTAACATGTTCATTATTTACTCATTATTAAGCCTGCTACTAACTAAATTATTATTAACTGTGTTAACCGACGGCATTATATACATTAGCTTATTAAGACCGTCGTTTTATTCGTTATTTCTATTGTTAAACAATTCGTAATTAAAGACAATAGTAATAACGGATTTTTAATTTACTGTTATAATATTATAATCGGCTTCCTCCTTACAAGAGATAAATCAGCCGGGGTTTTTATTAAAGATTACTATTAAAATAATGAAGGTTAAAATGGAATACCGATTCGTATATAAATTATTAAAATCGCTAATATGAAAAGAAAGTAAGAAAGAAAACAGAATTTCTTTAAGAATTTATGTTTATATAAACAGGAATTTATAAACTCTACGACGCGCACCTTTCTTAACAATATACAGATTCTTCAGGAAAATACAGGCAACTATAAACTGTGCGAAAGATATAACCTCAATTCAGTTAAAAAGTAACAAATTTTAAAAGAAATAATTATTAGAAATAAATAGAGAATATAACGTGCCATACCAGTTTCTTGGCTATATCAGCTCGTCGGCTAGTTTTCATAACCTTTTAAGCTTTTGACTTTAATAATCGATTTTTTAATACTAATAATATGAAAAGTCTTATCACAGCGTTTAAAATAAAGCTAGCGGTTTAGGCTGAAAAGAATGATCTAAATTTTAATTTTGAAAAAGTTAGTTTTATTTATAATGTCTTTAAATCTATATTAAAGGATCGATGTAATGGTAAACGCGCTCCAGTTAACATTATCTCAGATTTCTAATAATTAACGCCGACCGAAAAGACGTTAATTGTGGACCGTATCCTTAATCTATATGCGTAAGTGTTTCCTATCCGGCTTTATCATATTAAAAATATGGCAAATTTACTACTTACTTAGGGCAATACGGTACGCGTCGGGGTTAATTGGCCGTCGAAATTTATTACGGGGTAAGAAAAGGTTAAAACGTGATTAAATCGAAGGATTAATTATTAAAAGGTATTATAAGAAAATGTAGAAATATTTCAAAGGTAATTGGAATTTATTCGAGTTATAACTATAAAAGACGATATCGTAAAAACGGATATTTATACCTTCGATAAAACAGGTTCTTTAATAAGACTTTTTATAGCATCGAGTATAGTATTTATAAATACTAAAAGGCGTAAAAGAGCTAAATAAATATATTAAGGTAATTAGAAATAAGTTGTAATTTTATAACCTCTTAATTTATAAGGTTAGGTTATACCGTTGTTTATTATTTTAGACGGGAAAACTTATCTTGGTTTTTAATGTCGTAGTAACTTATTACTAACTAATTAAAATGTTAATATTAATTATAATAACTAGATAATAAATAAATTAAGTTGAAAATAATTTTCATACGTTAGTAAATACACACGAAAGTATACGACTAGAACTAAACGTCTTTTTATCTATAACGGTTCCGAAAGTTATTATTTAATCGAATTTAAAACATACTACGCTAATAACGGTATTTTTACGCTTTATAAACACGCGTAGTTTTTATCTGTTTTAACCTTTTAACGTTTTCTGCTTTTCTGTTTTAAAGCGCGTTTATTTACGTTATAGCGAGAGTTTAATATAACGTTACCATATATATATCGCGAAAAATGATTTTTTCACCGGTTTCTATAACGCGTTTAAAGTTATTAAGACGTCTGATAGTATTAAATCCGGCTTTTAAAAAGTTGGGCTTATTCCATTTAATTTTAATGATGTCTGTTCCGAATTGAAAATTCCTTTAGCTGTACTTACGTCGACCATCTTTCCGCTTACCTTTTTCCGTTTTATTCGTCTTTTCCCGTAAATACTTTTCGAAATATTTTTCGAAAAAAAAACGAGGATATTATTTATTAAGAAAGATTAAAAGTTACTACGAGAGCTTGCCGACGAGAATGCTTAAAGCGGTTGATATTTTAATAAAAAATAATAATTTAACATTTTCATACGAAAATAGTCCATTTAAAGAAAACGTTATCAAATTATGTAAAATTAACTATCGTTTTAATAAACGCTGAAAATTTAAAAGTAAACGTTTCCGAAAAGGAGAAATATTTACCAGATAAAAAGAATACATTTTCCTAGCCGAGAAGGAAGGGAGTAGTAAAGAAATGCAGCTAATAACAGCTAAAGGTGGTCGTCATAAGAAGGTTAAAACAAAGGAACGGAAACGTTGCGTTCAAAGTAAGCCCGGATATAATACGCGCATTTATAAAGAAGCTGTAAATACGGTTAACGAAAACGAATCCAGTTAGTTTGAATTAATTTAATGCGTTATTATTAATTAATTTGAATTTATTAGTTTGGGGTCCTAAAAACCGGCGGACGAGCTGGTGTAGCCGACCAGCTGATGTAAGAAGTGATAAAATATATTAATCATGGAATAATATAGGACATTAACCAAATATAAGGAAATATATAAGAAAGGTAAAGTAAATATAAATAATATTCTTTTACTTCATTTTCTTTTTTTTTACCTGCATAGAAATATAACTAGGTATTCATTATCCGCTATATCAGACTCGTTAAAATAAATTAAACCTCTTCTTTTAATAGTTAAATAACCAATTAATCGGGTACTTCGTTTTATATTTGGTAACCTTTTCGCTAGATATCACACAAACGTCCTTTGTAATGCGGTATTCGGTTTTTTTATTTTATAATATAATTTATTTAAGTAATAAAATATTTACGAAGTGGGTTCTTTCCATATTAAAAGATCTGCTAATCTACTATGCCGTTTATTTCTTATATTTATACAATACCCTGTATCGCTAATAACCTAAACTTAAATATATTACACTTAGATAAATGTTTCCTTTTCTCAGCTAATACAATTATATTATTAAAACGATGATATAAACTTTCTAGTTGATAAAGACGTTAAACTTACAAGCATATTCTCCTATCCGTTCCTAAGTTTTAAACGGACCGGCTTAAATAAATATCCATTCCCTCTGCAGCTAACTAAATAAATAATATCCTTAATACAACTTGAAATATACAACTTTTTCTTTTTTAAATTCCGTTAATATATAACGGCTATTATACCTTTTCTTAACAAACATATTAACAAGGTCGGCTAACTGTGCAGTTGCCCGGTGGTAATTCCTTCTTACGACGTCCATCGTATTTTCTAAAATTACCGTTCCCCTTTGGTGTTTAATATATTTAACCTCGACGTGGGCTAGAATTTTAATACAAATTCATTTAAGAACCGCCTTATGATAACCGCTTAAAAGGTATTAAATGATAGTATCAAGTAAGTATTATATTAACTTATAAAGTATTAAAATTGCTAACTACAAGAAAACGTACCATAGATTTTACCATTTAATTTCTTATTAATAATCTATTTATTTATAAATAATATACGGTAAAGGAATAAATGAATGTTTAAAATATTTAATATTTTGTCCACTAAAGTGAACGTACTCTTTGAATGCTTCTTATTAATGATAATAATAAAAACCTCTTAATTGCAAAAATATGATATGTATAAATTCAATACCGCCTAATTTTCAACCAGATATTAGAGATTGTGAAGAATTAATAAAACTTCCATATTAACATTATATAAAGTAATATATAAACTTTATAAAAAAATATACTTCAATAATAGCTAAAAGGTATCGGCGGCTGCTACCCCTAGTTTATTTATAATAAAATCTCTAATTATCGTATAATACTGTAACTTAATCGCTTGTAAAAGTAATAACTTTCCTAAAGTTTATTTGGATTAATTTAAGTCTTTAATAACACGCGCAAAGATTAAAATATTTCGAAGCTTTAAAATATATTTTTATGAAATAAATGTTATGCTAATCTTTTATTATATAATTCCTACTAAAATATTTCGTTTTCCCTAGATAAGCTCTAATACGTCTCTAACGTAAATATAAAAGCCGTACAACGTTTTATAGCCATTAAGTATAACGTAATATAAAAGGTTATCTTGTATTTTAAATTGTCAGTATTACTATTTTTACGTTTACCGGTCTTTATAATTTGCCGTAAGTCATAAATACGTTTATATTCAAATTCTATGCTATATCTCTAAATAATATAAGCCTTAAATCCGTTAATTAAATAAAGCTACATTGGACCGTTACTTCCTTTTCTACCAGAAAATATTAAAAATATTAATATTGTTTTATATATCATTTAATTTAGTATATTTACTTAGTGTAACCTCTTTCCCGTACGATATTAATATACGCATATGTAATAACGCATCCGGTATTATATGAAGCTCTTCTGGAATATAATATATTTTTAGATAAAATTACTAGAAATTATTAACAATATTAACTAACTTAAGAACAATCTTATTAAATTGTATAATAACTCTTAAAAAATATATAACGATTCTTTCGTAAAAGTATAATCCGTAAAAACGCTAACTGAAACTCGGCTAAATTGGATAAACTTCAATAGCCTTTTACATCTCTATATTCAGACGGCTACTTTTCCTTTTATAAACCCGTCCTTTATTACCGCGTTAAAGGTTAATTTAAATATTAAAAAGATAGGCCTAACCTTTATCTCAGGTATATCTTTGTCGGATATAACTTCACGGTCCTATTCGTCAGCTAGCTAGAAAACTATAATCTCATCAGTTTCTTTGCAAATGTTTAGCCTAAAAAAAGATTTATCCCTTTAGGAATAATAGGTAACCTATTAAGTATATAAAGGTTTTAAGGTTATTCCTATACATTTCTTTTTTCGACCGTAAATAGGAACTTAACCTTAAAAATATAGATTTATCTTACTTGCTTTAACATTTTAGTAAATAAGGTTCTCTATTCCTTAAGCGTTATTAATAGCTTATTATTCTATTATTTAAAAGAACTATCTTAATATTATATCATATAATTCTTTTACGCAATTAATTCGCTATACTTAAATAAATCTTTAACACTTTAAACGTATTAAGAAAAACAAGCTTTGTAAAATCATTGACACGGTTATCCACCTTAGAAATTCCGCTTCCTTTAATATTATATCCTAATAAACGGATTAAAAAAAGCTGACGCAAGGGTTTTCCACGTTAATTTAAACCTATACGTTATTAAATATATTTAATACGATACGCAAGTCACTTGAATACTTTTCGACATTCGCATTAAAAATACTATTATTAATATATACGCGTATAAAATACTTATACACAAAAGATAAGTGATTCGTAAATCGTTAACTAAAAACGGGAAAGTTACGGAATCGTATTAATATAACATTAAACCATTCCAATCTTGGAAAACTAATAAGTACCAAACGATTCCGGGATTCTGTACGTATTAATAACTGGAAAATAAAGTTAAATATGTTACAAAGGCTAAACTATATCTTACTAATTATATTATCTATAATATCTCCTTAATTTAGTAAAATGCATAGGTTAAAAATAAAAGTCTTATTTAACGGTTTAAAGTAAGCGATTAGGGAACCCTTTTACGATTTAACGTTTAATCTTTTTCATATAATGAAAAAAGTAATATTTATAAACATAAGGCTAACGTACCATACAAGCTCTCCGGACGCACAAGCTCTTCGAATGGCTTTTTAACATATTTTAACAACTAAGCTTTAATTGATAATGTCTTAATATTAATAATATGAAACGGCTTATAAAAAAGGAAAAATAAACCTAATCGTTTAAGTTAAAAAGGGAAAGCCGAAATTTAATTATACGAAACTTAATCCTATATATAAAGTTTCTTAATTAATTTTATATAAACAATATATTGATATACCTTCCTTTAACGATTCTACACCCAAAATACGAAAATTAAATCCGACCGACAAACAATTGATTATTAATTAAACTTTTAACTTACATACGTAAACATTTCTCGTTCCGTTTTAATATCTTAAAGGTATAGCGAATTTATTACTTACTTAACGTATTATAAAATGCGTTAGTGTTAGTTAGGCGTCGAACTTTATACGCGGGCAAAAAGAGTTTTAAAGGTATTTCAATCGGAAGACCGATTATTAACGGATATTATCTAAAAACTTAAAAAGGTTTCGTAAATAACTCGAACTTAGTGGGGTTATAATCGTAAAATAGGATATTATAAAAAAAGACATTTATAACTTCAACGAAACGAGCTTTTTAGTAAAGCTTTTTATAATATCGGGAATAATAATTATAAATATTAAAAGATTTAAAAGATTTAAATAAACGTAATAAAGCAAGGGAGAATAAGTTTTAATTATATAAATTGTTAATTTAGAAGGTTAAGCTTTATTATTATTATTTATTGTTCTAACGTAAAAAACTTAGTTTAACTCTTAATATAAAGAAGATTTATTATTACACGAATAGAGCTTTAGTATAAAATATAGTAGTTAAATAACCAACGAATTAAAGTTAAAATAAGTTTAATATATCCATAAATATATACGAACGCGTGCGAAAAAATCGGAACGTCTTTTTTCTATTTTCGAGCTTTACGAAAATTATTGTTCGATTGAATTCGAAAGGTATTACACCAATATCTGTATTATTACGCTTTATATATTCGCTTATTTTTAGCGATTTTAGGTTTTCGACGTATTTTATTTTTCTCTATTAAAATACGTTTATTAAGTTTATTTTAAGAATTTAATACGACATTGTTAAATTCTTATTACGAAAAAAGATTTCTTTTTCGATTTTATCAAAACTTTTAAAGTTGTTATAACGTCCGATAATATTAAATCTGGATATATTAAAGTTAGCTTTATTTTATTCGGTTTTAAGACAGTCTTTTTCGGTTTAGATATTTTCTTTAGTTATATTTATATTAGCCGTTTTGTCGTTTATTTCAGCCGGTTTTATTTTTGTCCACTTTACGAAAACTTAAAAAAATATTTATAAAATAATAAAATTAAAAATTCATTATTAAACAGCTATTGAAAATTATTACGGTAGGCCGCTAACAAGAATCGTTAAATCGGTTAATTTTTTAAATAAAAGTTACTTGATATTTTGGTATAAAATGCCCCTTTTTTAAAGTAAAAAGCTACTTAATTACGTAAAAGTAACTATGCCTTTAATAAACGTCAGAAGATTAAAAATAAACGTTTTCTTTTTCTTAAAAAAAAACGAATACTTACCATATGAAAAGAATAAACCTTTTTAGCCGACAAGGAAGGTAATGCAAGATTGATATGAGTTGAAGCCTTATTTTCCAGGCTCAGCCAAATCCACAGAAAATCATTCCACGATATAATTTTCACGATAGATATTATACCTAATATCTTCGAACATAATGACTTATTAATAGTTTTTACGGTTAGGATAGATTGTATACCTCAGTCCCATAGAGCCTTACTCTGACGCCGACTGCTGGGCCCCCATAAGCATGTAATTTCTCGACTGATGTCTGCTTAGGGGGCTTTTATGCGTAGTTGCCAACAAGCTTCGACCTTGATAAACCTTATACCCGCTGGCTGGTTCAGGAGAGTTAAAGAATATAACTTAAATGTTAAATTTTGCGCGGTAAACCTTAAAGAAAAATCCTCAAAGTAAACCTTAATTACGCATAAAAAGCTTTCGTAACCTTTGTCAGTCTTACGGCTCGATCGTTCCCACGGCTAAAAAGGAGATGTTTATGTAATAAGCAAATAAAAAGTACTTAATAACAAACCACCTTTTCGAGCTATCTATTAATTAAGATATTATGCCGCGTAATTCCGAATATGCGATACCGGTATTCCGGAACAAGGATTTTTACAAAAACCATCTTATTCCCGGTATATAATCCTCATAAAGTTACCGGACGAATTAAAGCTATCGATATTACGGTCGATCCAGAAAATCTACGACAGGGATAGGTTTAGGAAGCCTAGGAATTGAGGTAGCAATCTATCATTTTACCTAATTTTGTTTACACGGTCACGTCTCCTCTAGGGAGAGATAAGAAAGGTAATAATAATAAAATATAATTAATAACGGCTAAAGATAATCGTCGTAAAAGAGTTATAATGTGACGGCTAAGGGGTTTAACCAACTATTAAACCTAGTCGTACGGTTTATGTTGGCAGTAGTGTCGTGGGAAACTGAGCAATGATACGTTTAATAGTTACGTCTGGTAATAGCAGATTGTTAAAGGTAATCTGGGTAACCAAGTTGTATTATAAGCTGGTGATCTATTTAAGCGGTGATGGTAACGAACGTATATATTTTCTTTTTGGCTTAAGGGGCTTAAGTGGTTTAAACCCTTAAGGTCGTTAAGCTTTTTGAGCTTTTATGGCGGCTTAAAGAGCTTAAGGGGTTTGGCCCTTTAAGTTCTTTAAGTTAGTTACGTAACTTTTTGCCTTAAGTCGGGGTTAACTCCTTTAAAAGGTTCGACCGTTTATGTTATAGCTAAGACCGTTAGGTTATAATACGATTTCTCCTTTTTAGGATCTTTACCTTTAAAGATTAATTTGTTTGTCCGTCGATTCTAGTAAGTAACTTTTCTTTTTTTATATTCATGATATCGGGTTAAATTAAAAAACGTCGTTTTCGTTAACGTATTAACGTTTTGGTTTTCTTAGAACGTATTGGTCGTTTTGGTTTTATTATGCTTTTTTGTTTTCGTTATAAAAAGGAAGATACGGATTGTAAGGTTGTTCGTAGTTCCGTAAAGTGCGTATGATGCGTTCGTTATGGCGGTCCGTATGATATTTTCGGGCCTTTAGAACTAAAGTATTAAAAATTTTTGATAAAGAGGATCGTTTAAAGCGTAAGGAAAAGCAAGTTCGGGAAACGTTACGGGTTGCTGCGAATAAGCTTAATCGTTTACAAAAATAAAAGCGATTTTTTTGTTAACGGGGTATTAAGATGCTTTATCGTGGTATTAAAGGTACGGAAGTTATGGAGGAGTTCGAACGGTTAGAAAAAGAACGGGAATAGTTGGAGGCGGCGGTTACCGTGGTTACGTTAGGTTAGGTCGTAGATCCGGTCGACTGGTCTAAATTTATTGATTGGTTAACTGTTAATTGGGGTACATCCGTCGTTGCTGGTGAAAGTTCCTTAATAGGCGCTAGGCGTTCGTAAGATTTTTGGCAGGTTTTTAGGTGTTTTCGGAGTTTAGGTAATTTTTCCACTTAACCAAGTATTAGGTAAGTCTATTTTTTTTACGTATGTTTAGGATCTTCTTTGCTTTATATATTAATATATCCTTTTTTACCTTTTTTTCGTATCCTGTGTTAATTTTGATGATATTTGTTGCTGATTTTAATAAGGAAACGTGAAAAACTGGGTGGAGTTTGATTTTAGGTGGTAGTTTTAATTAGTAATTGTTTTTTAAGATTTTTTTGATGATTTTATATAGGCCGATATATTTAAAGTTAAGTTTTTTGTTAGGTCGTTTAGTTTGAATGTTTTTGGTGGCTAGATAAACCATCTTTCCCTTTTGGAAGGTTGGTTTTTTTAACCTTTTTTGGTTGTAGTACTTTTTTATTTGGTTACGTACGAATTTAAGTTTTATCTTTATTTTTGCGTGTAATTATTTAAGTTGTTTTAATATAAGGATTGTTTTAACGTTAATAAGGCTTTCGCGTATATTTCTGTAAACTTTTGGTATAAAACCAAAGTTGGCGTTTGCTGGAGTTATTTTAATGCTATCGTGGTAACTGGTGTTATAAGCCAGCTGCGCGATAGGTAACTTTTGAACTTAATCGTTTTGTTTATAATTGATATAGTATCGTAGGTAGGTTTTTAATATTTGGTTAATTTTTTTGGTTTGTTCGTCCGTTTAAGGTTTAAATACGCTGGATAGTTTATGATTTAGGCTTAATTGCGTTATAGGTTTTTGCCAGAATTTCGAAATAAATGTTATTTTTTTGTTTGAAATAATTTTTGTTAATAATCCGTGTACTTTTAAAATATACTTTAAGAAAATGTAAGTTAATTATTTTGCGTTTATATTCTTATTGTATGGTAGGAAATAAGAAAATTTGGTAAATCGGTTAACGACTACGAAAATATTGTTATAATGTATGCTTATAGCTAAGTTTTTTGAAAGTGGAAGTTTGGTAATAAAGTCGAAAGAAATTAAATCTTATAGTCGCTTTACGACTGGTAATGGTTGTAGTTTTCCGTATAGCTTATGTCGTCGGGTTTTTGCCTTATTATAAATATGGTATTGTTCTCGTATTCTTTTTATTATTAATTTCATTTTAGGAAAGTAATAGGTACGTTATAATCGTTTTAAGGTTTTATAAATCCTTGGGTATCCGTATAATTAATATTTGTATATGTTTTTTATTAATGTTTCCTGATATTCTTTTAAGATTTATGTTTTTTCCATTCTTTAATCCTTAAGGAGGTTATCGTTATATTCCTGGATTTTTTGGTATAGATTAAAGGGTGCTGCTTTAATTGTTGCTATCTGTCGTGGTTGCAGGTATCCTTTTAATGTAGTATCGAAAATTTAATGATTAATTTTGATTATTTTCTTTTCGAGGTTTGGTTTTCGATTAAGTGCGTTTGCTTTGTCATTTTTTGATTTTTTTTGATA
Organism: Monosporascus ibericus; assembly: GCA_004154915.1. Lineage (NCBI taxonomy): Eukaryota > Fungi > Ascomycota > Sordariomycetes > Xylariales > Monosporascus > Monosporascus ibericus. The sequence continues at coordinate 60,693 of QJNU01001569.1, forward strand.
GATAACGATAAAGTTATATTTTGTTAGTTTTGCGGCGTAACGTAATTATCGTCCTATAAGTTTTTTGGTAATAATAAAGTATATAAGGTTTTTGTAATCGGTGTATACCTTAATTTGGTATAGGTTTCCCTTAAGGTAATGTCTAAATTTCCGGAAGGTTTTAATAATAGTTATAAATTTTTTATCGGGGATGGCGTAATTTAACCTTCCTTTTTTTAATTTGTAAGAGTAAAAGGTGATAAGGTGTAGGTGGCTTTAATCGTTGCGGTATTTTGTTACCGCGTTTAAAGCGTAATTCGAAACGTCGGTTTTAAGCTTAACTGGGCGGCTTAGGTTATATATAATTAATACTGGCTTGTTAGTAATCGCATTTTTAATTTTTCGAAAAGTTGTTTTTGTTTTTATCGATTAAAAGAATTTGGTTTTTTTTTCGTTAGGTTGGATAAAGGTGTAATTATTTTGTTAAAGTTTCGAATAAATTTTTTGTAATAATTGGCGAATCCAAGAAAGGTTTGCATTTTTTTGATTATAGTGGGTATCTTTTATTTTTGTACTGTAGCGATTCTTTTAGGGTTTATTTTAATATATCCTAAGGTAATGATATATTTTAAAAATTTTATTTTTTATGTATAGAATTAACTTTTTTTTATTATTAATTAGGAGGTTAACGTTTTGTAAAGCTTGAAGAATTATATAAACGTGTTTTATATGTTCCTTTTTGTTTTTCGAGTAAATGAGAATGTCGTCGAGGTAATAGATAACGAAAATATCTAAGTACTTTTTAAGTACATAGTTAATTATTCGTTAAAAGGTTACTAGTACGTTCGTAAATCCGAAAGGTATAACGAAATATTTAAAAAATCCGTATTTTGTTTTAAAGGTTATCTTTTATTCGTATCCTGGTTTAATGCGAATTTAATTATATTTTTTTCTGAGATTTAGGCTTATAAATTAATTAAGTCCGTAAAGGCGATCTTTTATTTTGTTAATTAAAGGTAACGGTGTTTTGTTTTTAACCGTAATATCGTTTAGCTATTTATAATCGATAACTAAACGTAGTTTTCCGTTTTTCCTTAATACGAAAAATATAGGGTATCTAGTTAATAAATTGGAACGTTATATGTAACCCTTTTAAAGTTTATCTTTAAAGTATTTACGTAATACCTATAATTTTGTTTCGTTAAGGTTATAAATCGGATAAAATCTAGTTAATATCCTTTCCTTAAGGATTATCTTATAGTTTTATTTATTATGTTTTAATAATTTCGTCTTAAGTTTTTTGCGAAATAGTTGTTTATATTTATAATATTATGGAAATACGTTAGCTATGGTTTCTGGCTTTAAGGACTAATGCTATAGGTAATTATTTATCTTTCGTAACTTTGTTTTAATGGTAACGATAATACGTTTTATTCTTTTGTGGTGCCCTTATTTTCTTTTATATCTTGTTCCTATAGCTGGTAAAGTTTTTGTCGTATTTTTATGCCTATATTTATCGTTATTTTCGATCGAATATTAAAATCTTTTCGTATCTTGCTTTTTTTTATTAAATGAATATAAAGCGAATTTTACCTGGTTAGTTATTTAATCGATTAAAGGGTTATACTAGTATAACTATAGTTTTCCGAAGATTATATCGTAATTCCTTATTAAAACGATATCGAAGTTTGTTATTTAATTTCGTCCGTTAACGAAAATCTTGAAATAATTAATTTCGCGGCTAATTTTTCCGTTATCGTAAGTAAATACCTAACTTTTTGCGTTCTCGGCGATGTAAGGTTTTATCTTTTCCTTTTATAATAGTCAAAGTTGGTTAACTACGTCCGGCGTAATATAGTTACCTTTTATTACTCCGTAGTTCATAAATGCGGTAAATTAGTATATTTTAATTCGTATTTGCAAAATAATAAGGTCGTTTTTGGCTTTTATCGTCGCGTTTAAAGCTTTTCTAGGAAGCTCCTACTAACTTTTCCGGGTTTTACCATCTTACGGTTTTCTTATAAGTAACGTCCGTTTTTTAATTTATCTTTTAACGCCTTGATACGTTTTTAATTCTATACGTTAAGGGTTTTCAGTTGCTTTAATTATCCTTTTTATTTACGTAAAGTGGTTTCGAATAAAAGGACCTGCGTTTAAAAGTCTTCCTTAATAATGTATTTTGATTCGGGGGTTCTTTATCCCTTTTATCGTACTTGGAACTGGGCGTTATACTACTTTAAATTTTCGTTCCTTTTCTTTATTTCGTATTTAATTTCTTATCGTTTATCCGGGTTATCCGTAAAGGTTAAACGGAAGTTTAAGTTATTAATTATTTCCAAGGATGCTTTTATAATTATTTAGTAAATCTATTTTTTTTTATGATTATATTAACCGTAATAATATATAAAGTTTTCGTTAAGGCAATTTCTTTTTCGGGCTAACTTATTGCTGCCGTAATAATATTGATAATATTTTCCGAGGCGAACGCTTTTAGGTATCTATACTATCGTTAATCCTTAGGATCTCTTCCGGTTTGATTATAAAAATCGAATCCTTAGTTATACATTTACGTAAATCGTATCTTAATATACCGTTTTTTTTATATGTTTTAAGCAATAGATGCGTTTATACTAAATAACGTAAAGTTTCCTATATTAATCTGGTTATTCTGGTAATAAGTTCTTATCTTAACCTTAATATTCCTTAATCCATGCGTTTAGTTTTAATTGTTCGTACCGCTATCGCCGTTTTTTTTAAAAACGGGAAAGTAGCTTATTTTCCGAAAGCTCCTTTTATCCGTCGTATTTTTTTTAGCTATCAAGCTATTATAAGTTCTATAATAAAGGTTCGCTATTCCTAAGTAATTACTTAAGATAGCTTCTTAACCTTTTATAATCCTTATTATATTTCCTTAAAGGGATTATAATTATCCTTAATTCTAATTCTGTTAATTATTCTATTATCGTTTCCTTAATTATTTTAAAAGGATCCTTAAGGAATTAATATCCAGATATTCTGTCGTAACTTTTTAGGTACCTTATATTAATAAGCCTTATATCCCATCTTATTATAATTAAAGCACTTAATGGTACGCGGGTTACGTTACTGGACCGCGCCTAATTCCATAAATCCTAATGCTATTCCGTAAGATATATTGGTTCCTCGTAACGTACTGGCGTTAAGGGGGTGCTTTAATTTGTTATTCTATCGGTCCTTAAAGTGTCAAGTTCTCCAGGCGTACTGCTGGTCGTCGATTTTAACTACCATGGCGATATAATCCACCAACTTTTCGGGGCATTCATCTTTAAACAATTTTTTTATACCTCCTTTTTTAGGCCGTTAAAAAATGTAACTATTAATACCTTTTATCCCCAGTTAATCTTCGAAACCAGTTAAATAAAAAAATTGCCGTATCCGGAAGTTAATCCTTTTTACTTCAGATCTTTAATTTTCTTTTCAACCTTAATTTTCTTATTTACTATTCCGAATACCTTTTTTAATATTTTCTTAAATCTTTCGTAATTATTATAGGTAACTATAATTTTTACGGACCTTTATTAAGGAGGTTTAATAACCCACTTACGAAAAGTAGGCTTAAACCAGGTAGCCGCGTTTCCGGTTAACTATCCCATAACAAATTAAATTCGAAAGGTAAATGTTACGAATCTAATAAAAAAATATTTAAAATAGGCACAACATTCCGTAAGGAACTATTATAACTTGGTGGTAATTCCGTCGAAAGGGGTAAGCTTAATCGGCTTTAAAACTTTTCCGGCCTCCCTACCGTAGGCTGCTTAAGTAAGTTATGCTGGTTAATCCGGTTAATCGGGTTATTTTATATTTGCTTATCTTATTAACTCGACTTTTTGGGTTTCTAGCTGCTCGCGAATTTCCTTAAAGGTATTAGTAAGCTTAATCTTATCGTTAATAAGCTACGTAACCGTGTTAGTTAATTAGTTAAGTCGGCGCAAGACTTCTTCCTGGGAGAAATTATATCGAATCTTTTCGTTATCGGAATCCATAAGGTTATCCTCAGGTACTTAAAAGGTTTTCTTAAAGGCGGGCTACTTACTGGACGACATCGTATTAAGGGTATTACTTAAAGTCTAATAATACTGCTAAATAAGAGCTTGTAACGTGTAACGGCTAAAGGGTTTAACTAATTATTAAACCTAATCGTACGGTTTATATTAATAATAATGTCGTAAAAAATTAAGCAATAATACGTTTAATAGTTACGTTTGGTAATAGCAAATTATTAAAGGTAATCTGGGTAACTAAGTTGTATTATAAGCTGGTAATTTATCTAAGCGGTGGTGGTAACAAACGTATATATTCTCTTCTTGGCTTAAGGGGCTTAAATGGTTTAAACCCTTGAGGTCGTTAAGCCTTTTAAGCTTTTATAACGGCTTAAGGAGCTTAAGGGGCTTGGCCCTTTAAGTCCTTTAAGTCAGTCACGTGACCTCTTGCCTTAGGTCGGGGCTAACTCCCTTAGGAGGTCCGACCGTTTGTGTTGTAGCCAAGACCGTTAGGTTATAACATATAATAAAAGAACGAAAGAATGATGGTTAGAGCCAACTCGGACATAATACGCGTCGTTATAAAAAAGTTATAAATACGCTTAATAACCAAAAGTCCGATAAAGTTAAACGAATTTATGGCTTTATAATTGCTTTATTTAACTTTGTTATCGTAAAGTGCTAAAAGCCATCTGGAGAACTTATATATCCGGACAGCCTGTGCCGTGCGTTATATTTAAAAAATATTTTGCTTGAAGTATAAAATATTCTATATTTTTTATTAAAAGACTGTCTGTTTTTAAAATCTACTTGATATATATCTTAACCTGTTTGAATTATTGTCACTATGTATCGATAAAGTCGATGTATATTTTAAGTTTTTTATATAAATATAATACCTCTATTGCGGAAAATAATTTAATTCTTAACCAAGTAATATATTATATTACTAATTGCAAGGTCGTTATATAGCATAAGTATTCTCATTTTAAACTTAACGAATAAAACGTCTATTAGTGTCGTAATACTGTATACAAAGGTATAAAAATTAACGTTTAAACGTTTAATCGCTTTTAAGTCTTTATCGCTTCATAGTATTAAAAAGTGTAAGTTTTTAATCGTATTAACTTATTTATTTCGAACTATATAGATTTCTAATATCAATCGACATTATATTAATAAACTAATTAAATCTATTTGTTTTCCTCGCAATTACATATAATGATTATCGTTTGGTTATTTGTAATTACTAAAAACTATACTTTGAAATTATAATAGATAGCTTTTTTTAAGCTAAACCTATCGAAGGTAAGGTCGAACGCTGCTGGCTAATTCGTAATTATGTATAAAAATTACATTATACGGTTTATATTTATATATTAAATTAAATAAATTAAGGTAAGTTACGTTAGTAAAGATCGTAAGCATAATAAGAATAACGATTATATAAATAATAATAACCGTTCGTCGCATAGGCTTTAAAAATATTATTTTAAAGGTTTTCCCTTTTACCTTTATATTAAAAACTAATTGTAAAGTATAATATGTTTAAAGGTTTTCTTTAAACCGACTCCGTTAATTATATTAACTTTAATAATAAAATAGCTGCTAATTTATATATCTGTAAGTTAAACTCCTATATAAAAGTCGACTTCGACTCAAGTATCAACATAAAGAAGGTCTATCTTAGAAATTAAGGTTTTTGATTTAAATAATTATCTATTTCCTGTTAATAAAAATCGAAAGTTACATATATGTATATAAACTTTAACTGGTTATACGTCAACATCGAGTTTAATGCCTACTTTAACTGACGATATTTTCCGTTATATATAATTTTACGAAGGCTGCTTTAAGGTGAATTTATTTATTTACTAGTTATTAACTACTAAAAAAACGGTTTTATTAATATTAACAACCTTTAAACCGAACGTAAAAAGATTTACTAATCGTACCGTTTTAAATATTAACTTCCTCTTAATTAAGCATTCCTTTACTGTATAATTATTATAGAGAACAGCCGGACTATATCCGGCATGATACTGTTTATATAAATAACTTACTGTTTTTAACCTTTTGTATCTTTAACGTTTCGTTGAGTTTTTTAAGCCATATAAAATACGTATCGTCGATAACGTCCTTTTCGATATATATTTAACTATTTTTTAAAAAAAGATTTAGATTAATATCGTTTTCGTTAAAATAGGTATAACTGTTAATCTATTAACTAAATTAGTAATTTTCGGCCTTTGTCTCGGATGGAAATACGGATTTTCTGTTAAAAAACGCCTAAGTTCTATTTTAGCATTAAATCGTTTAGCTAAATTTAAGAGACCTTTCGAAAGGTTATTGAAACTTCCGCGGTGCGGATAATTCAAACGTTTTCTACGATTAAGCCTATAAGGAAAATACTGTTTTTCGCGTCGTTATTTTATCTTTAATAACCTTTTAAATAACCTTAGATATTTAAGTTAAAAAACGAAATGCCGGCGATTTTCGTTTACGTTACGGAAAACCTTAATATTGAAACCGTCAGCTAGCGCGATTATTATTCGTCTAGTAAACCCTATCATTCGAGCTATTCGTATTAGTATATGTATCCCTTTATAAAACGGCGGTAACTTTCGATGTATCTTTTAACTTAACATTTTTAACGTTTAAGTTATCGTTAATCTTATATAAATATAAAACTATAATATTTCGGTTTTCTAGTTAAGGGCATAATATTTATAACCTTTAATATAAATTGTACTATAAGTGAATAAATAATTAAATGTTTTAAAGGGTTGTTTTATAGTTTTATATACTTTAATACCTTTATAACATAAGTCTTAACCGACTGTTTTTACTTATTATCTTTAAAAGTGTACTGATTCGAGATTTATAATATTTACGGTTTTCTTAACTTAATCTCGTATTATTTTAATGCGGTGTTTAAAAAAGTCGTTAACCTTAACCGCAAATGGTACTTATTCTTTTCGAAAAACTGCGCTTCCGATTACGTTAATATTTAGCCATAAAAATAATACCCAAACTTATTTTCGAATTATAAATTCTCGATTATTTAAATTAGCGCATTCCTTGAATTTTTAACATGAAACTATATATCACGATGATACACCTACTTTTGGTTATTGAAAATGGCTAATCCGTTATGTTTAACTTTTTCACGTCGAGTTAAAATAATCTGACGTTAATTACGCAGGATTTATAAAAATTCGTAAACTTCGTAACTAAGGTTTAAGTATACGTAACAGGTGTTATGTTTTAACTAATATAAAATTTTCTTACTTCCTTAAATAAATAAACTAAGGCTTATATTATACCGTTATTCTTATTTACAAAGTTAGCTAAATTAGATTAATCGCTTTATATTGTTACCTAGGCTGATAACCCGGGATCTTCTAGCGAAAGGGTTAATATGCCCTCCCGCTCAAGGGTTAGACTAACTGATCTTTTTTTAAAATTCGAAATTTTTAAAACTTATGTTTGTTATCAGTATAAATATCAACTCACTTTTTTAAAAATTTGGTTTTATCTTATCAGGTTTTATTTTTAGCTTTTGTTTTATTTCTGTTATTACTAAGGATGTTAGCGTTATTAATTTTTCTCAGGAGTTTGGTTATATTTATAATTTTCCTTTCTAAAAGAACTCGCGAAATCTTTCTAGCTTATCGTAAAAGACCTTAATATAGTATCCGATTCGTTTAAATTATTATTTGAAAAGTCTTTTCAGTTGTTTTTAATATTTCTTAAATGCTATAAAGTATAATATTTTACTAGTAATTATATGGAAAGTGTTATTAAGCATAACGTTTAAGTAGGTAACTTTTTTTATACTTATAAGGTACTTAAGTACTTTCGTTAGAAGATAAGGTTATTTAAATATGTAATACTATAGGGGTCAACTTATATTTTCTTAAGTTTTTCTCTTATAACTAAGGTCAAAACCATCAAACTTATTATCAAGTATTAACTATATCCTACGTTCTTCTTTGCTCTCCCGAATGGATAAACTATAATAGGATAATAAAAAAGACTTATTTTCAATTCGGGTAGTGAGCACTATTTATTAAAGGTTATAAAATAAGAATAAAACATCACGAGATAATAATAATGGGTAATAATAATTAACTCAAAGTTCTTTAGCTATTACGAATAGCTATATATTTAATACGTATAGCTTTAGGAAGGTATAAATCTAATTCCTCGTATACTATGAGAAGCTACGAGGGCCGATAGGTATATATAGTCGAGCTGGCAGTTAAGGAAGCTCATATTAATACAATCTTTAATAATAAAAGTATAAAGCACGTTTCGTCGTATTGGGCTATTAATAGTTTAAAAGCGTTTATAACGATATATACGTATTTATTTTAACTAAAAGCCTTTGTTTCACGACGCTGATCGTCTCTAAAGACTGGGTAAAGTATTCTTATTATTACTCGAAGAAGAAAGAGGGAAACTATCTAAAGGGCGCGGAGCGCCTACACTTATATAGCGTTATAGCCGCTTAGCTAAGCCGTAAGATTAGTGCCGTACTATTTTTTAAAGTTTTAATCGCTATTGTAACTACGCTTAGCTTTAAATTTGCATATATAGCGTTATAAACACTTTTGATAACGAAATATTACCTTATATAATATATATATAAAAAGTCTTTCGTGTAAAAAAGTTTATACGAATTAAAAGAATTACGCTTACTTTAGTATAAATATTTTACAAATATATTTAAGACCTTAGAACTTAACCTCATACTTTATAAACCTTATTCCTTCCTCAGTTAAAAAACTCTTAATTTTTTTGTAAGGGAATGGCCCCGGGGCGTTCCCTACTTAAGTGCGGACAAGGACTTCCAACGCCAATTGGCGTTGGAACTGCTGATCTTTTGAATCATGTGGCGGAGTGGCTAGTCCTTTCTATTCCCTTACATTTTTCTACGTTGGAGATGTTATCGTTATATATAGCAAAAAATTAAGGTCTTATTAATGAGTTAATTTAACAAATATAAAAACGGCACATCTTTATAAAACGGAAGAATTTATAGTAATTTCTTAAAATTAAAGTAATTAAAAACAAACCTAATAGAATAATCTAGTTCTCTTAATCCAACTTTATAAATAGGTTGATTCATCGAATCCTTAAAAAGAATTCTATATAACTTTTTAAAAACGTGTATAAGTAACGTCGAACTATTGTCGAAGTTTAATCTGAGCTATTTAAGCTTTATTAATAAATATTAGAATAAGATCGGTGCTATTTTATACGTTATAACTAATACATAACCCGATATATCCTTTATAATATCCCGATTCGTACGATTTAACCTAAGTTCTAATAACGCATATTATAAGGCAGTTAATCGCGTTATACGGTACTTAATCGAGATTAAAACGCTAACGTTATAATTCGAAAGCAAGGATTTAATGAATAACTAAAACGACGACTCCTTTACGGATAATATAATTAATCGAAAAAGCTTTTAAGCTTACGTTATAAAGTTTTTTAAAGGAATAATAAAATAACGGGCGAATAAGTAAAACATAATAACTACTTTTAAAACCGAAACGGAATTATTATTCTTTATATAAGTTATTAGAAAAACTGTATTTAGCCTTCGATTAATTAAATAATTAAAAGTTAATATAAAGATAAAACGGTTAAATATATATTACGATAATTAAAAAACTACATAATTTATTAACGCTGACGTCGCTTTTCAACTAATAATAGTAAAGCATATAAACGTCTATAATTATTAATTATAAAATATGATAATAAAATGTTAAGTAAATTAAATTATAAATTTAAGTAATATATTAATTAATATTTTAATTAAACCCTTCTTACGCAAAGCTTTTATGTATTTTAAAAACCAGTTAGGATTAAGGGAAACTCTAAAACCTTCAAAGCGGCGGAAAAAGGTTTTAAAAATAATTTCCGTCACTGAATTAATTAATTAAAACAATATAATCGCCGGAAAAAAAGTACAATAAAAAGTGGTAGCTTTAAAAACTAATAAAATGTAACTGATAACGCCTTGGATTTTTTAAAGCGTTAAGGGGGTATGTTAGCTAGCCAGATCTGTTACCGCATATTAATTAAAGAAGGTTACGCTTTAATCGGAAGTTATATGTTCCGTAACTAAGCTACTTAGAATTACGCCTGTACAACAGCACCTACAACTTAGCTAAATAAAACAACGTAACTTATTATGGCTACACTAATGCCATTACGCTACCAGGCAAAAGATCGGTAGAATAATCGCAATTGTAGGCGATTATTCTAGTGCGTAGAGCTGCATATGTACTCGTACATGTTGGAAGACGTTATGGGGAACCACGCCGTCACATAAGTAATGTTCTTTATATTTAACAGTTCGAGCGCGAATACCGTTATATCGCTTATGTAACGTAAAGTAAATAACTTTATATATAACACTCAGTATTACACATTTCAGTTTCCGGTTTCGTTTTCTATTTTAAGCAGCTAAGTTTATTTTTCTTTTTTTTATATAAATCGTCTCATATTATTAGTCGTAAAAAGATTCATTAAAGTTGAAGGGTTAAAATATGTCAAAAACTATCCGGTTCGCAATGTCCATCCGGTTCGCTTATCCAGTACATTACAGCTTATATCGTTTTAGTTGTTAGATATAGGGGAAATCAGTTCTGTTGTTGTATTCCGTTTGTTGCGTGTGCTGTTGCGTAGCCACTGCACCAAAAGACTGGGCTGATAAGTGTGCACTTATTGCGCTACTTATCTGACATGTGCTGTTGCATACGTACAACTTTAGGCAGCTTAGTTACGGAACATATATGTGCTGATCAGAAGGTGACCTTTACGCAACCCCCAGCTAGCTGACAATTACAATTGTAAGCACGACGTTGTTTCCGGTTAGATATGTAACCGCGTTAGCCAATGATATGGCATATCAATGCACAGCCGCCCGCCCCTCAGTGTGCCAAGACCAACCTGTCCCGCAGGAAGGCTGAATAGATGTGGGTTAAATGACATGCCCAGAGTCCAATCCATAGCTTTGCGCTTCATTAGTCTTACACTGCAAGGGACAGATGGTTTGGCATGTCTTGGCACGGAAGCGCATTTGAATAACCCTCCGTACAAGACCGAGACGACCTAAGCCAGTTGTATAAATCTCAGCATTCTCCTCAAGTCAGAGGGGACAATGTGTTGCCTCTCTACACCATCAGCTTCCGCCTACCTGGCTCAACAACTACAGACATTCTTCTTGTCTTTGGGATTCCGAATGGGCAGCATGAGGACCGTTACGCGTGCCCTCGTCGCCGTGGCGCTCTTCACAGCCGTGGAGGCGTGCGTGCAAGCCCACAATTACCTGAACAACCGTTGGAGCTTCAAGGATATCATGAGCATGGAGGTGTACGTGAGCGGCCATGTCGTGTGTCGAGGTGGTGACGCAGTGGAGGCCGCGTCCGCAGACACTGTGTTCTGCCTGCGCAACCATGACGGCAAGGGCAGTGGCTGCGCGCCGGGTTATGTTTACTGCGTCACGGACAACGGAGATTCAGCCTATTTGGAGTATTACCGGACGTTTTTTCCCCTTGTGCATGCTTTATGGTATAGGTAGCCCTAGCTAATCTGTCATCTCGGTCACAGAGGATGGCCAGTCCATCTGGAGAAAGGAATTGGACGTCAAAAAAAGTGACTCTAACGTGTTCGACTGCGGCACAGAAGAGGTTAGCCTCAGGTGCTTGGAGTTTGAGACCTGCCTGCAAGTTCAGGATATCTCGTGCCCTGAGGACAGCTGCGAGACGTGCGACTACAGGACATTCTGCAACCAAGACCCGATCAACCCGCCCAATCCTTTTCCCTACCTGCCGCCACCGCCACCGCCGCCCAAGCCGTTCAAGGCCATGATCGTTGGCGACTCGATCACGCACGGCATGGAGGGTGACTTCACCTGGCGTTGGCGTCTCTTCTACTGGGGTAAGCTCTTCATACCTCTAACCCAACCCCCAACCCCCCCAAAAACCATCATACCCGAAAAGGGTTCTTTTTCTTTTCCTAATCCAGGCGTATCTCTACTCTCATAGTGCAAGACGTTCTGGGGAGCAAAGTCGACTTCGTCGGACCCTGGAAGGGAACCAAGGGTCCCATTTCCCGCTCGGCCGTGCTCCCGCAGCCGCCCGCATTCCCCGGAGATTCTGCTCCGGAGCTCCCAGAGACGACTGGCGCCTACCACGGCCTAGTGCCGGCCTACTTCGGTGTAACGAGCGAACACGCATCATGGTGGGGACGGCAGGCCGCGCAGTCCAAGGACACCATACGGGCGTGGGTCGAGGAGCACCAGCCGGAGTACCTGCTCGTCCTTCTCGGCTTCAACGACCTGGGCTGGTGGATCAGCGGGCCGGAGGACCTCGCCGGCGACATGGGCCAGCTGGTGGACAACGCGCGCAAGGGCAAGCCGGACATCAAGATCCTGCTGGGCAACGTCGTGGACCGGACCTTCATCCGCGGCCGCCAGGACCTCGTTGACAACACGAGCCGGTACAACCAGCTACTTCGCGAGAGGATGGAGGGCTGGTTCCGGTACGAGTCGCCCCTGGTGTACGTGGACGTCAACGCCAACTACAACTGCCGCCCGCATGGGGGCTGCCCGGATGGGTACGACGGCTTGCACCCGAACTCGATGGGCGAATACCACATCGCGCAGTCCTTCGCCCGGAGCCTCAAGGAGCACTTCGGGTTCATCGGCCCGGACTTCGTTGTCCCGTCGAACCCGGAACCAAGGGAAATCAGCACGCCGACGAATGTGCTCACCTCGTCCTGGCCTGAGGGCTTGCGCACGAGCTGGGACCTGGTGTCGGGTGCCCGCGGCTACGACATACGGACCCGGCTGCAGGGGATGTCGGGCTGGTGGACCGAGGGCCCCGTCTACCCGGACAGCGCCGCCAGCTGGACCACGTGGGTGGTGAGCGGGCAAACGTGGGAGATCCAGGTCCGCACCCGGGGCGACAACGACCACCGGTCCGACTGGTCACCCATAACGAGCGCCACGGCTGACGTGCAGACCGCCCCCGGTCCGCCAAACATCGTGGTCGTCCCGTCCGGCGACGGTCTCCAGGTCTCCTGGGGCGCCGTCCATGGATACGACGTCAACCGGTATGGCGTCATCATATGGGACAAGGACGAGGAGGGCGCCTTCATCGATACGCGGGGTGTGTCCGGCACGAGCCTCTTTATCGGCGGGCTGATGCAGGGCCACAGGTACTCGACCTGGGTGGCCACCTGGGTCAATCTGAACGGCGGTATCGCGGGGGGCCTGCCGGCGGCCGGCAGGGACGTCATCGGGGGCGGCGGGGCGCCCGCGCCGCCGGGGAACCTCCGCATCACGAACATGGACGCCACGACCGTGGAGCTCCGCTGGGACGCGTCGGCGGGCGCCTCGGGCTACGGGGTCTACGTCTACGTAGTGCGGGACGGCTCGCCCCACGGGGAGGCGGAGCACACCCCCGGCACGACGTACGGCATAGGGTTCTTGTTCCCGGGGACATGGAACTACAGGTACTGCGTGTCGGCCTTCAACGGGAACCTCGAGTCTTCGCGGGCCGCCGTCTGCGTCGTCCCACCCGTCTATCCGGGTTACGAGAAGAGGGACGTCGTGGAGGGCGATGGCACGCTCGCGACGAACACCAGCACGGTGTACAACGCGACGACCATGATGGAGGACAAGGATCTCCCCACGCTATTCAACTTGCTGATGGTCCAGGCCTCCAAGGATGCCTCCACTCCTATTTCTAATGATGTGGTTAACGTTGCTTGATGCCGATAAAGATTGGATAACCTTCGCCTCATTCCTGTTCTTAACCCTTTAGCAGGTCCGTTTAAGGTTACGACGTAATGGGCGGCCGGACTTCTCGCGGAGTGGGCCGGGACCAGTGTGGGTACGCACAGTAACTAAATACGTAGAATCAAATTATTGCTCCGACAAGTCCTGCAATACCGCGATACGTATCAGATATGGGGGATATCAGTTATGTTGTTATATTAGGCTAGTTGCGTATGCTATTACACGCGTACAACTTTAGGTACCTTAGCTATGGAACACATATATGCCGATCATTAGGTAACCTTTCCGTGTATGGGGTGCGCTACTGTTGGATATCAGGGGTCCTAAGATAAAGGACGCCACGAAGATTACCTGTGGCTCAGGGGAGGATTACACCAGCCACACCCATTAATTCGAGTTCTAACCGACGCGGTCAAAAAAACTCCAAAATAAATATAATACTTAATACGATTACTCGAAAGTAAGGTAATATGCAACAATTAAAAATTTTATCCGCTTAAAAATTAACGGCGTATATATTTAATACGCGTACCTTAGCTTAAATATATTCATTTTGGACAACGATATCGATTCTAACTATTTTATAAGTATTATATAATATCTTTAAAAATTAGAAACTTTGGAAATTGGAATTCGAAAAGCGAACCGATCACCTAAACTTATAAAAGCTTATCGACATTAAGAATTACGAAACGTAACTTATTGAACCAAAAAAGCTAAAAATATAAAACTTCCTTGAAGAACGTTCGTATAATGTCGAAATAATAATATAACGATAAGATTATGTTACGAACCAGCACCTTACCCACTCAGGCATACGGTCGGGACAAGACCAAAGAAACCACCGACCGGGATCACGTAATGTGAATAAGGATGGATTTAACTTATCCAAACGGATTTATGCACTTATAGGTTATGGATAAAAATGGATAAAATTAATCAAAAAATATCCAAGTTAAGATATATACGTTTATTATTATTACAGTTTAAATAAATTACCAACTTGTAATATAACTTAATTACTTAAATTACTTTTAATAATCTGCTATTACCAAACGTAACTATTAAATGCGTCATTACTTAATTTTTTATGACATTACTGTTAACATAAATTATACGACTAAATTCAATAATTAATTAAACCTTTTAGCCGTTATACGTTATAAGCTTTTATTTAATAATGTTATTAAACTTTAAGTAGTATCCTTGACATTATATCGTCTAGTAAGTAACCCGTTTTTAAAGGAACTTTTTAAATCCCCGAAAATAATACCATGGATTTTGATAATAAGGAAACTCGGCCTAGTCTTTTTTAAGAAAAGGCCTTACGTCGATTTAATTAATTAACTAACGCATTTACGTAATTTAGTAACGATAAGATTAAGCTTATTAATACGTTTAAGAAAACCCGTAATTAATTAAAAGCTTAAAAAGTCGAATTGAAAAGATAAATAAATATGGAGTAAGCCAACTAACCGAATTAACCAGCTTAATTAGCATAGTTTACCTAAACAGCTTACGGCAAAAAAAAAACGAGAAAGTTTTAAAACTTACCAAACTTACCCCTTTCGACGGAACCATTACCAAATTATAACAGTTTCTTACGGAATGCCGTATTTACTCTAAGTATTTCCTAATTAAACTTGCAATACTTACTTTTCAAATCCAATTCGCTATAAGATAGTTAATCGGAAACGCAACTACTTGGTTTAAGCTTACCTTTCGCGAATAAATCACTAACCCTTTTTAATAAAGATCCGCCGAAACAATAATTATTTATAACGATTACGAAGAATTTAAGAATGAATTAAAAAAATATATAGGGAATAATAAATCAAAAGATTAAGGCTAAAAATAAAATTAAGCATCTGAAATAAAAAGAATCAACTTCCGAATACGACAACTCCTTCGTGTTATGGCCCAGCGAGGCTTGGCCTCCCCAAACGGTCGGAGACTGCAGAAAGACAAGTCCTAGGAAATCGGATCACGTGACTTCTGATTACGGTGGATCCAGTGATCAGGAGTGACCAAGGCTAAAAGATCACTATTGATCATAACGAACGATAATGATTAAAAGGGATTAATAAGGATTACCTTGGTTTAATAGAAAGGATATATACGCTTATTACCTCTTTTATAGTCTAGATAGTACCAGCTTATAATACAACTTGGTTACCTAGATTACCTTTAACAATCTGCTATTACCAAACGTAATTATTAAACGTATTATTATTTAGTTTCCTACGATATTACTACTAACATAAACCGTACGATTAGGTTTAATAGTTGGTTAAACCCTTTAGCCGTTATACGTTATAAGCTTTTGTTTAGCAATATTGTCAGACTTTAAGTAATACCCCTGATATTATGTCGTCCAGCAAGCAGCCCGCCTTTAAGAAAACCTTCCAAGTACCCGAGGATAACCCCATGGATTCCGATAACGAAAAAACTTAACTTAGTTTCTCCTAGAAAAAAACCTTACGTAAACTTAACTAGCTAATTAACGCGGTTACTTAGTTTACCAACGACAAGATCGAGCTCACCAGTACCCTTAAAAAGATTCGCAAGCAGCTGGAAACCCAGAAAGTCGAGCTAGCAAGATAAGCAAGTATAAAGCAACCCGATTAACCCGATTAGCTAGCTTAGCCAGCACTACCTACTTAAATAGCCTACGGTAAGAAAGCCGGAGAAGTTTTAAAACCGACTAAACCTACCCTTTTCGATAAAATTATTACTAAATTATAACAGTTTCTTGCGGAATGTCGCGCTTATTTCGAATATTTCCCTATTAAACTCGTAACGTTTACCTTTTAAGTTTAGTTCATTATAAAATAATTAACCGGGAATGCGGTTATTTAGTTTAAACCTACCTTTCGTAAATAAATTACTAAACCTTTTTAACAAAAATCCGCAAAATTAGTAACTATTTATAACGATTACGAAAAATTTTTAAAAAAGTTAAAAAAAATATTCGGAATGGTAGATAAAAAGACCAAGGCCGAAAAAAAGAATAAGGATTTAAAGTAAAAAAAATCAACTTCCGGATACGGCAATTCCTTTATTTAACTAACTTCGAAGATTAATTAAGGATAAAAGGTATTAATAACCACATTTTTTAAAGGCCTGAAAAAAAAAATGCAGAAAGAATTATTTAAAAATAAACGCCCTGAAAAGTTGGTAAACTATATCATTATGGCAGTCAAGATCGACGATCAACAATACGCCTAAAGGACTCGACATTCCAAGGACCGATAAAATAACAAACCAAGGTACCCCCCTAATACCAGCACTTCATAAAGAATTAATATGTCCCATAAAACAGCGCCAGGATTTATAGAATTAGGCGCAGTATAATAACGCGACCTACGTACTATTAAATACTTTAACTGTAACAAGATAGGATATAAGGCTTATTAATGCAAAGCGCCTAAGAAGCTACGACAAAATACCTGGATACCAATTCCTTAAGAACCCTTTCGAAATAACCAAAAAAACGACAACAGATTAATTAATATGATCAGGATTAAGGATAACCCTAATCCCCCTAAGGAAGCATAATAGGGACTATAGAAAACAAAAAAACTATCCTAAGCAACCATTCAGAAATAACGAACCCCTATTATAGGACCTATAATAACTTAATAGCTAAAAAAGCATAACGGATAGAAGGAACTTTTAAAGGACAAGCTATTCTCCCGTTCCCAAAAAAAACGGCGATAACGGTACGAATAGTTGAAACTAAATGCATGGATTAAGGAATACTAAAGATAGGATAAAAACCTGCTACTAGGACAATTAAACCGACATAAAAAACTTCATACCGTTTAATACAAGCGCACCTATTGCCTAAGATATATAAAGGGAAAACGGTACATTAAAACACGCCTTACGCAAATATACAACCAGGGATTCGATTTCCATAA
Source organism: Monosporascus ibericus (assembly GCA_004154915.1). Classification (NCBI taxonomy): domain Eukaryota; kingdom Fungi; phylum Ascomycota; class Sordariomycetes; order Xylariales; genus Monosporascus; species Monosporascus ibericus. The sequence goes on from QJNU01001569.1 coordinate 78,443, forward strand.
TCAAACCGGAAAAGACCTTAAGGATTAACGATGGTACAGATACTTAAAAGCGTTCGCCTCGAAAAATACCATTAACATTATTACGGCAGCAACAAGCTGGCCCGAAAAAAAAAGCTACCCTAACGAAAACCTTATATGCCATTACGGATAATACGATCATAAAATAAAAATAAAATAAATCCACCAGATAGGTATAAAGGTATTATTAAAAGTAATCAACAACTTAAACTTTCGTTTAACTTTTACAAACGACCTAGAAAAATAACAGAAAATCAAATACGAAATAAAAAAAAGAACGAAAACATAAGGTAATATAATGCCCAGTTTTAAGTACGACAAAAGGAACAAGGAACCCCCGAACCAAAGTACATTACCAAAAAAGACTTCCATACGCAAATCCTCCTATTCGAAGCTACCTTACGCCGACAGGAAAAATGACTAAAGTAATTAAAAACCCTTAACGTATAGAATCAGAAACGCATTAAGGCGTTAAAGGATAAGTTAAAAAACGAACGTTACCTATAAAAAAGCCGCAAAATGGTAAGATCCGGAAAAGCCAGCAAAAGCTTTCCAAAAGGGCTTTAAACGTAACGATAGAAGCCAAAAACGACCTTATTACCCTGCAAGTAAGGATTAGAACATATTAATTTACCGTATTTATGGACTGCGAAATAACAGGAAGTAATTATATTACGCCGGATACAGTTAACTAACTTTAACTACCATGGAAAGAAAAGATGGAACCCTATATCGCCGAGAACGCAAAAGGTTAGGTATTCGCCTACGACAACGGAAAAATCAACCGCGAGATTAATTACCTTGAGATCTTTATCAACGAACGAAACCAGATAGCAAACTTTAATATCGTTCTAATAGGGAATTACGACATAATCCTTGGAAAACCATGGCTATATTAATACAACCCCTTAATCGATTAAATAACTAGTCAGGTAAAGTTTACTTTATATCTATTTAATAAAAAAAAAAGATACGAAAAGATCTTAATATTCGATCGAAAATAACGATAAATACAGACATAAGGATACGATAAAAACCTTACTACTTACAGAAACAAAATATAAAAAAAGATAAAGGTACCATAAAAAAATATAACGCATTATCGCTACCATCAAAACAAAATTACAAAAAATAAACGATTACCTATAATATCAGCCCCTAAAGCCAGAAACCATAGCTAACGTACCTTTATAATACCACAGATATAAAAGATTATTTCGTAAGAAACTTAAGACGAAACTACCAGAACATAACGAATAAAACCATAAAATAATTCTTAAAAAAAGAACATCGACCAGATTTTATCTAATTTACAACCTTAACGAAACAGAATTATAAACACTACGCAAATACCTTAAAAACAAACTTCGGAAAGGTTATATACAACATTTTAATTTATTAACCGGATACCCCATATTTTTTATACCAAGGAAAAATGGGAAACTACGCCTAATCATCAACTATAAGCAATTAAACGATATTACGGTCAAAAACAAAATACCATTACCCCTAATTAACGAAATAAAAAATCGCCTTTATAGAATTAATTAATTCATAAACCTAAATCTCAGAAAAAATATAATCAAATTCGTATCAAACTAAAATATAAATAAAAAATAACTTTTAAAACGAAATACTAACTTTTCGAATACCTCGTTATATCTTTCGAACTTACGAACGTACCAGCAACTTTTTAACGGATAATTAACTACGTACTTAAGAAGTACTTAAACATTTTCGTTATTTATTACCTCGACGACATTCTCATTTATTCGAAAAACAAAAAGGAACATATAAAATATATTTATATAATTTTCCAAACCTTATAAAACGCCAACCTCCTAATTAACAATAAAAAAGCTAGTTTTATATATAAAAATGGAATTTTTAAAACATATCATCACCCCAGAATGCATCAAAATAAACCCTAAAAAAATCGCTACGGTACAAAAATAAAAAACGCCCATTATAATTAAAAAAATACAAATTTTCCTCGGATTCGCCAATTATTACAAAAAGATTATTCGAAACTTTAGCAAAATAATTACGCTATTATCCAACCTAATGAAAAAAAAAACCAAGTTTTTTTAAACGATAAAAACGGAAACCGCCTTCCAAAAAATAAAAGATACGATTACCAACGAATTAATATTAATCATATATAACTTAAACCGCTTAATTAAGCTTAAAACCGACGCTTCGGATTACGCTTTAAGCATAATAACAAAATACCGTAATAATTAAGACCATTTACATCCTATCGCCTTTTATTTTTATAAGTTAAAAAAAGTAAAGTTAAATTACGCCATTCCCGATAAAAAATTTATGGTTATCGTTAAAACTTTTCGAAAATTCAAATATTACCTTAAAAAAAACCTTTACCGGGTTAAGGTATATACCGATTACAAAGATTTTACCCACTTTACCACTACCAGAAAACTTACAGGACGATAATTACGTTACGCCAAAAAACTAACAAAATACGATTTTGTTATTATTTACCAAAAAGGATCAAAAAATGATAAAACAAACGTATTTAACCGAAAACCAAACCTCGAAAAGAAGGTAATTAAGGTTAACTACCAAATCTTCGATACCACGCCAGAAAAATACCTACAACCACGACAGATAGCAACAATCAAAATAGCATTCCTCGATTTACACTAGAAAATCCAGGAATATAACGACAATTTACTTAAGGACCAAAAAATGGAAAAAATACAAGTTCCAAAAAAATACCAGGAAACATTAGTACAAAACATATACGAACATCAGTTACACAGATACCCAGGGATCTACAAAACCCTAAAACGATTATAACGCACCTATTACTTTCTTAAAATAAAAATTAATAATGAAAGAAATACGACAATAATACCATATTTGCAATAAAGCAAAAGCTCGACGGCACAAACTATACGGAAAACTACAACCATTACCAGTCGCAAAACAACCATAAAACTTAATTATTTTTAATTTTATCACCAAACTCCTATTTTCAAAAAATCCAGCTATAGGGATACATTACGACAATATCTTTGTAATCGTTAACCGATTTACCAAATTTTCTTATTTCCTACCATATAATAAAAACATAAACGTAAAATAATTAACTTATATCTTCTTAAAGTATATCTTAAAAATATACGGATTATTAATAAAAATCATTTTAAATAAAAAAATAACATTTACTTCGAAATTTTAACAAAAGCTTATAACGTAATTAGGCCTAAACCACAAATTATCCAGCGTATTTAAACCCTAAACAAACAGACAAACAAAAAAAACCAATTAAATATTAAAAACCTACTTACGATATTACATTAATTATAAACAAAATAATTAAGTTTAAAAGCTACTTATCGTATAACTAGCTTATAATACCAATTATTACGAAAATACCAAAATAACTCTAGCAAACGTTAATTTTGGCTTTATACCAAAAATTTACAAAAGTATACGCGAAAAACCTATTAACGTTAAAGCAATCCTTATATCAAAACAACTTAAACAATTATACGTAAAAATAAAAACAAAACTTAAATTCGTACGTAACTAAATAAAAAAATATTATAACCAAAAAAGGTTAAAAAAACCAACCTTTTCAAAGGGAAAAATAGTTTACTTAACTACTAAAAACATTTAAACTAAACGATTTAATAAAAAATTCGATTTTAAATATATCGGCCCATATAAAATCATCAAGAAAATCTTAAAAAATAATTACTAATTAAAATTACCACCTAAAATTAAACTTTATCCAATTCTTTACTTTTTTTTATTCGAATTAATAACGGATGTTATTAAAGTTAATACGGGATACGAAAAAAAGGCAGAAAAAAATATATTAACGTACGAAGCAAAAGAAATCCTAAATATACGAAAAAAAAACAGACTTACTAAGTACTTAATGAAATAAAAGAACTACCCAAACTCCGAAAATACCTAAAAACCCGCCAAAAACCTTATAAATGCCTAGCGCCTTTTAAGAAATTTTTACCAATAACGCCGGGGTTACCGGTAATAACACCCCAGTTAATATTATTAACAACGGACCAATCGGTATTTTCGATACCCGACCAGTTTACCGGACCAAAAGCCTACGTTAGCATAGCCGCGTTAGCCTTTAACCTAACCTGCTTACGTCTTTTTTGTTCCTTTAATTCGTCTAACAACTAAAGGCCACGTTAAATCATGGTAACACCTTTTAAACGCGCCAAAGCCTTTTATTTACGCAGCCGAATTAAACGAACCAAAACTTCGTTCATCTCCTTTTAATGCCGACGCTAAATATTTAATTAACGGCGTTAAAACTCCAGAAAACGTTCTTTTATAAGCGTTTCCTTTCGTTTAAGACGTTAATATTTACGACGGATGTTTTATAAAAAAAAAAAGGGGTACGCCGGTACCATCGTAAGAACGATCTTAGGAAATACATTCCTTACATCGCGACACCTTTTCCATTATTTTGCATTTTAACCTCTTTAAAAAATATTACGAATAAGGTATAACTTCAAAACCAAATTCGTTAAAAGCCTCGATAAGATCAATACGACGGGCGGTAAAAGAACGAGGTTTACGGCGAGTTTTTTCAATTCGGTTAAACATATTAATTACCGAAACATACCAGGAAAATAAAAACAAGGAAAGGAAATTATTTACCAAAAAAACGAAATAAATAAATTAACTTTTAAAGGCAAAGATTTTAAAAAAAGGGAAATCGTATTATGGCCCAACAAAGCTTGGCCTTCCTAAACGATCGGAAATTACAGAAAAACAAGTTTTAAGAAATCGGATTACGTGATTTTTAATTACGGTAAATCCAATAATCAGGAATAACCAAAGCTAAAAAATTATTATTAATCATAACGAACAATAATAATTAAAAAGAATTAATAAAAATTACCTTAGTTTAATAAAAAGGATATATACGCTTATTACCTCTCCTATAATCTAAATAGTACCAGCTTATAATATAACTTGGTTACCTAGATTACCTTTAACAATCTGCTATTACCAGACGTAACTATTAAACGTATTATTACTTAGTTTACTACGATATTACTGCCAACATAAACCGTACGACTAGGTTTAATAGTTGGTTAAACCCCTTAGCCGTCACACTTCGTTTAATTAACTTTAAAAATTAACTAGGGATAAAAGGTATTAATAATTGCGTTCTTCGACGGCCTAAAAGAAAAAGTATAGAAAGATTATTTAAGGATGAACGTCCCGAAAAGTTGGTAAATTATATCGCCATGGTAGTTAAAATAGACGACCGGCGGTAGGCCTAAAGAACTCGATACTTTAAGGACCAGCAAAATAACAAGCTAAGGTACCCCCTTAATACTAACACGGTATAAAAAACCAACACATCCTATAAAACGGTACCAAAACTTATGGAACTAGGCGCGATTTAATAACGTAACCCCCGTACTATTAAATGCTTTAATTATAATAAGATAAAATATAAAGTTTATTAATATAAAGCATTAAAAAGGCTACGATAAAACATCTAAATACAGATTCTTTAAAATTCCCTTCGAAATAACTAAGGTAATAATAATCGATTAATTAACATAATTAATATTAAAAATAACCATAATCGTTTTAAGGAAGTATGACAGGGATTATAAAATGTAAAAAGACTATCCTAGATAGCTATTCAAAAATAATAAACCCTTATTACAGGACCTATAGTAACCTAATACCTAAAGGAATAAGATAAATAAAAGAAACTTATAAAGAATAAGCTATTTTGCCGCTTTTAAAAGAAAACGGCGATAACGGTACGAATAGTTGGAACTAAACGCATAAATTAAGGAATACTAAGATTGGGACGAAAGCCTATGACCAGGACAGCTGGATTAATACAGAAAATTTCATGCTATTTAATATAAGCGGGCCTATTACCTTAAATATATGGAAGAATAACGATATATCGAAAAATGACTTCCGAAGATATATAATCAAAAATTCGATTTTTATAATTAAATAAAAACAAACCTTAGGGATTAACGATAATATAAGCATTTAAGGACATACGCTTTAAAAAACGTGATTAATATTATTACGGCAGTAACGAGTTAACCCGGAGGAAAAACCTATCTTGACGGAGATCTTATATGCCATTTCGAATGGTACGACCACAAAATAAAAGAAAAATGGGTTTACCAGATTATTATAAGGGCATTCTTAAAAGTAATTAATAATTTGAACTTCCGTTTAACCTATACGAATAACCCGAATAAGCGATAAAGAATCAAAGACGAAATAAAAAAAAGAAACGAAAACATGAGGTAATACGACGCTTAATTCCAAGCACGATAAAAGGGACAAAAAGCCCCCTAACTAAAATATATCAGTAAAAAACACTTTTAGATATAAGTCCTTTTACTTAAAGTTACTTTACGCCGACAAGAAGGACAGCTAAAGTAATTGCAGGCCCTTAACGTATAAAATTAAGAACGTATTAAGGCGCTAAAAGAGGAGTTAAAAAACGAACGCCACCTATAGGAAAGCCGCAGGATGGTAAGACTTAGAAGTTAGCAGGAACTTTCTAAAAGGGCTTTAAACGCGATAATAAAAGCCAAGAACGACCTTATTACCTTACGAATACAAATCGGAATATACTGGTTGACCGCATTTATGAATCACGGAGAAATAAAAGGTAACTATATTATGCCGGATATAATTAACCAACTTCGACTATCAGAAGAAAATGGAACCTTACATTGCCGAAAACGTTAAAGGTTAAGCATTTACTTCCGATAACGGAAAGATCACGCGTAAGATTAATTACTTCGAAATTTTCGTTAACGAACGAAACCAGATAGCAAACAACGATATCGTTCTAATAAGGAACTACGACATAATCCTTAAAAAGCTATGGTTATACCAATACAACCCTTTAATCGATTAAACAACTAACTACGTAAAGTTTATTTTATATTTCTTCAACAAAAGAAAAATACGAAAGAAATTCAATATTAGATCGAAAATAACGATAAATGCAGGCATAAAAATACGACAAAAACCTTACCACTTACAGGAACAAAACATAAAACAGAATAAGGGCACCATAAAAAAATATAACGCATCATCGTTACTATTAAAACAAAATTGCGAAAAATAAACAATCACCTACGGCATCAACCTTTAGAGCCAAAAACCATAGCTAACGTACTTCCATAATATTATAAATATAAACAACTTTTTGGAAGAAATTCGAAACGAAATTACCGGAACATAATAAATAGGACCATAAGATAATCCTTAAGGGAAAAAACATCGACCAAATTTTATCCAATTTATAACCTTAACGAAACAAAATTACAGGCATTACGCGAATATCTTGAAAACAAGTTTCGAAAAGGCTATATACGACGATCCAGTTTATTAACCGGATATCTTATGTTCTTTATACTCAGAGAAAACGGAAAATTACGTTTAGTTATCGATTATAAACAACTAAATAATATTACGGTTAAAAATAAAATACCATTACTTTTAATTAATAAAATAAGAAATCGCCTTTACGGAGCGAATTGGTTTACGAACGTAAATTTTACAAAAGGATATAACTAAATCCGTATCAAACTAAGATACGAATAGAAAAAAGCCTTTAAGACGAAATACGAACTTTTTAAATACTTTATTATACCTTTCGAATCTACGAACGTACCAGCAACCTTTTAGCAAATGGTTAATTATATATTTCGGAAATAGTTAGATATTTTCGTTATCTGTTACCTTGACGACATTCTTAATTATTCGAAAAATAAACAAGAACATATGGGATATATTTATATAATTCTTTTAGCCTTACAAAACGCCAACCTATTAATTAATACGGAAAAAAGCTAATTCCATATGTAAAAAGTCGAACTTTTAAGATATATCATTGCCTTAAAATGCATCAAAATAAGCCTTAAGAAAATAGCTGCAATATAGGAATAGAAAGCACTTACCATAATTATAAAAGTACAGGCCTTTTTCGGATTTGCTAACTGTTATAAAAAGTTTATTTAAAATTTTAATAAGATAGTTACCCTATTATCTAACTTAATAAAAAAGGAAATAAATTCCTTTAGATAATAAAGATAAAAACCGCATTTTAAAAAATTAAAAACGCGATTACCAGTAAGCGAATATTAATTATGTACAACCTAAATCGCCTAATAAAACTTGAAAGCGACGCTTTTGATTACGCTTTAAGCGTAATAACCGGATACCGCGATAATTAAGGCTACTTATGCCCTATTACCTTTTACTTTTACAAATTAAAAAAAGCAAAGTTAAATTACGTTATCTCCGATAAAAACTTTATAGCTATCGTTAAAAGCTTTCCGAGAATTTAGGTATTACCTTAAAGAAAACCTTTACCAGGTTAAAATATATACCGATTACAAAAGCCTTATTTGGTTTATTACTACTAAAAAACTTATAGGACGATAATTACGTTATACCGAAAAACTAACAAAATACGACTTTATTATCATCCATTAAAAAGGATCGGAAAACGGCAAAATAAACGCATTAAGTCGAAACCGAACCTCGGAAAAAAGGTGTTTAAGGTTAACCATTAGATTTTCGATATTATACTAAAAGGATACCTATAATTACGACAAATAACGATAATTAAAACAATACCTCTTAACTTATACTAAAAAATCCAGGAATATAATAATAACTTAACTAAATATTAAAAAATAGAAAAAATACAAGTTTAAAAAGAATACCAGAAAACATTAGTATGAAATATATACGAAGATTAATTATACGGACATCCAGGGATCTGCAAAACCTTGAAACGATTATAACGCATTTATTACTTTCCTGGAATAAAATTAACCATAAAAAATATAATAATATTGCTATATTGGTAATGAGGTAAAGACTCGACGATATAAGCCATACGGAAAATTACAGCTATTATTAGTCGTAAGGCGACCATAAGATTTAGTTACCTTCGACTTTATCACCAAACTTCTGTTATCAGAAAACCCAGTTATAAATATACATTACGATAATATATTCGTAATCGTTAATCGATTTAGCAAATTTTCTTATTTCTTATTATATAACGAAACCACAAACGCAAGATAATTGGCTTACATTTTTTTAAAACATATTTTAAAAGTATACAAATACTAACGGAAATTATTTTAAATAAAGAAATAACATTTACTTCTAGATTTTAATAAGGACTTCTAGCATAATTAAACCTAAATCATAAACCATTTAACGCTTCCAAACCTAAAACAAACGGATAAATAAAAAAGATTAACTAAATATTAAAAATTTATTTGCGATATTATATTAATTACGAACAAAACAAGGAGGTATAAATACTACTTATCGCCCATATAACCTATAACACTAATTACTACGAAAGCACTAAAACGACTCCAGCAAACGCTAATTTTAGTTTTATACAAGGAATCTATAAAAATATACGCGAAAGATTAATTAACGTTAAAATAATCTTTATATTAAAATAACTTGAGTAATTATATATAAAAATGAAAATAAAACACCAATTCGTACGTAACCAAATAAAGAAATATTATAACGAAAAGACGTTAAATGCATTAACCTTTGAAAAGAGAAAGATAATTTACCTAACTACTAAAAACATCCAAACTAAACGATTAAATAAAAAGCGTAACTTTAAATATATCGAACTCTACAAAATCATTAAGAAGATTTTAGAAAATAATTACCAATTAAAAATATTACCTAAAGTTAAACTTCACGCAGTTTATTACGTCTTTTTACTTAAGTTAACAGCAGATACCATTAAAGTTAACACAGGATACGAAAGAAAGGTGGAAAAAGGCATACCAACATACGAAGCGGAGAAAATCCTAAATGTACGAAAGAAAATAAACTTAATACCTAATTAAATGGAAAAACTACCCACATTCTGAAAACACCTAAGAACCCGCCAAAAACCTCATAAATACCTAACGCCTCCTGAAAAGCTTTTACCAGCAAGGCTGGCAGCGTTTAAAATAACTTCCTAGCCCGGATCTGCGGGAAAAGACCAGTTAGTAATTTCGGAACTAGACGTATTCGTTACCCCCGCAACCTAAACGGCTTACGCGGTAACATTTACCTTAACTTTTTCCTGCTTTTCCAGCTTATCTAATAATTATAACCTATGGTTAATCATTTTTATACCCTTATTACGAAGGAACTTTTATTATCAACGTAACCGCCGTAAACGAACTATGGCCTTATTTCTACGTTTTAAAACCTTATTTATTTCCTTTGGCAATTAAAAAAGCCGCTTTTCGGTAAACGCTTTCTTACGTTAAAATCGTTTTTTTCCCGGGAAATGTTATGTAAAAAGTTAATCGGAATATTCGAACCATTATAATCTTGCCTATAAAAAACCCAATTTTGATAACGAATTACGTTTTCCGCCATAATACATTTTTCTTTTCGTACGAAATACGTAAAACAAGGCATAACCTCGAAACCAAACTCCTCGATATTAAGGGATAATTTTTTACGTTTTTCTTTTTAATCAAAACGCTATCGCGTTTTAATGACCCTTCTAGTAATTCCCTTAAGCATAATAAATATGATAAGAAAGGAAAATTTATTAAGTTTGGAGATTTTTAAGGGCAAAAGTTCATAAAGGGAAAAAATCGTATTACGAATTAGCACCTTACCCAGTTAGGTATACGGTCGGGAAAAAACCAAAGAAACTACCGACCGGGATTACGTAATATAAATAAGGATAGATTTAACATATCCAAACGGATCTATGCATTTATACGATATAAATAAGGATAGATTTAACTTATCCAAACGGATTCCTACATTTATACGTTATAGATGAAGATAAACGAGATAAATCTAATAATATCCAAGTTAAAATATATGCGTTTATTATCACCATAGTTTAGATAGATTACTAGCTTATAAGACAACTTAGTTACTCATATTACCTTTAACAATTTGTTATTATCAGACGTAACTATTACATACTTTATTATTTAGTTTCCAACGACATTACTGTTAACATAAACCGTACGACTAGGTTTAATAGTTAGTTAAACCCCTTAACCGTTACAGATTATTATTAAAGTTAACTCATTAAACGAAACTAAGAAATCGATAAGTTTAGCAAATTTAATTACCGGAAGATAAAAAGATTGTTTTCAACTTGGAATAAATTCGTATATAAAAATAAAAAATATTACGATGTACGGAAAAATCTAAAAACGTTATTTAACTACATTATATTATTTATATTACCTATTATCAAAAAGAACCGCCTTCTAATGAAGCTAGAACTCTCGGAAACAATATATAACGTTAACCGCCTTTAACAGAATGTCCGAAAATAATCTAATTAATAACATCCAAAATTAATACCGTGAATATATTAAGCATTCTATCAAATTATTTAAAAGTATAAAGGAATAAATATTAAAATAAAATAAAAATTATAATTAAACGCTGTAAATATGGGATATCTGAAATAGTTAACTATGGAATATAGATTAAAAGATTATTAATAATTATAGCCCTTGTTCTAAATAATTAGGCTTCGAATTTTCAATAATACGCAAGAATAATATTACGAATAACCTTTTTATATTTAAACTTACAGCCGATATCCGAACCGAATAACTAACGACATATTTTTTATAAAGTCTTAAAAAGATAGATAAATGTAAGCCTTTTAACATTATAAAAAAAGGAAAGCTAATCGAAATAAAGAACAGTTGAGAAAGTGATGCTACCGAATAAATAACATGAAATAGCTCACGTTAATTCCGAAAAGAAATAAAACGAATTCTTGAGATACGAAAGGGCGTAAAAAGAAATTATATAATAAATTGAAAGAAAACATTAAAAGTTTAATGTAAAGATAAAAACCGGAAAGCGTTGGCGGACATATTTATAAATTCACCTGTGATCGTAATATCTTTACGTATTTCTAGAAAGTGCTTCTCCGGAATAAAAACTTATCTTCTTAATATAAAGATTAAGTAAGTAATAAATAATAACCGATACTATATTTTTAAAAAGAATCTAACGTTTAAAAAAGGAATTAAATAAAATATAATAATTAATTTTAACGAGATAATAAGAATAACGAAGGCCTGCTTTTTAATATAGTATATACGGAAAAAAGAAATCTTTAATGTATTGATTTATTACTTGAAGAATATAACAATTTTCGATTTATATATAACCCTTTATATCTTTACTATTATGACTTATGTTTTTAAATTTTAAACCCCTTTACTCGGTAACTTTATATATGTGTAAGCTATACGAATTTTAATTATAGGTTACGTAAAAGTAGATATTAAATTCGAAAGCTTAAATAGCCCTTTAATGATATAATTACATAACGTAACGTATGACGAAGACTTCGCTAATAACTTGATATTTTTCAATTTATTACGGCAAAAAGGCTGTTAATAAAATAACAAACCGTTCAATAATTACATACGCCGAAAAAGCAACTTTATTTTTATTACTTAATTAATACATAGGACTAATATCGAATCTAAAACATCCTAATAATCATATTTAAAGTGTTATTCGAAATGCGTCGTAATAGACTTAACTCCTGGACTGAAAAACCCTCGAATGTTAATTTATTAAAATTTTAATACTTACAGTTAAAACATTGAAGGTTAATGATATTAAATTACTTTACAGATTATTTTAAGGGGATATAGATTCCAGGGCCAACCATTATAAATTATGATACTTCTGGATATTTAAAAGCAAAATGATAAAATAAATAAAACCTCGAAGTAATTCGCTTAAAGCAAAATAAAAACTAATAATTATCTTTTTCGACTTTAGAAACCGCACCGAAGGATAAACAAGTCTTATATTATTAATTAATCGATATTCTGTATATATGCTCGACCTTTACCGTAAAAACCGGAAAGTTAAAACTTTTATAAAGGTATTTCATTTATTTTTAAAGGTGATAGTTTATTAAAACCAGGTAATATTAATTGCTTTTAAATACGATAACGAATTGATTAGGAAAATTAAAATCTTAGGCTTTTTCTAAAATAAGAAATATATACGTGACGAACTTTATACGCTATATACGCAGTTATAAGACAGTACCGCACAACGTTTAAAAGGTATAATTAAGGAAAAGGTTTAAGTAATAAAAAAACGGGCAAAAGCGCCAGGCTTTTTATAAGAAGAGATTTATAAAATACGGTATATTTCTATAAGTGAAGTTTAAAAAACGTTTTATAAATAATTATTATATAACGTACTACACTAGTAAGCGAGACACACCACTAAGCGAGACACCTTTTTAGCTATTCCAACTACATATCTTTAATGGCTCATTTTTTAACAATTATAATACGGAGCGCCTTATAAAAAAAGCGAAAATAAACCTAACCTTTTAGGTGAAAAAATGAAACCCGAAACTTAATTATAAAAAGTTTAATTTTATATATAAAGTTTTATATTCTTCCCTAGCATACCGTTTTAGCGGTAAACGCGCCCGAGCCGATATTACTTTTCTTATGCAAAAATTGACGCCGACCGAAAAAAAATCGATTATCGACCGAATCCTTAACCTAAATACGTAAGCGTTTCCTGTCCGGCTTTAATATGTTAAAAGTATGGCCAATTTATTACTTATTTAACGCGTTACGGACCGCGTCGGAATTAACTGGGCGTCGAGATTTATTAAACGGCAAAAAAATTCCAAACGCGTTTAAATCGGAAGATCGATTATTAACGGATCTTATCCGAAAATCTAAAAACATTTCGTAAATGGTTCGAGCTTATTCGGGTTACTATCATAAAATGCGGCATCGCAAAAAATGATATTTATAATTTCGACGAAACTGGATTTTTGATGGGGTTTTCTATGGCGACAGGTATGGTAATTATTAATGCCGAAAAACGTAAAAAACCTAAATAAGCGTAATAAGGAAATAAAGAATGGGTTATAGTTATCTAGGCTGTTAATTCCCAAAGTTAGGTTATCCTGCCATTTATTATTATGGTAAGGAAAAATTACTTTAAGTTTTGATACCGCGATAACCTATTACTAATAATCGATTAAAAGGTTGTATTAAGTAATAATAATTAAGTAATTAATAAATTAGGTTTAAAATAAATTCAGTATTTTAACAAATATATTCGGACGCGTACAATCGGTTCGAAATGTCTTTTTATCCTTGACGGCTACGAAAGTTATTATTCGATAAAATTCGAAAGATATTACGCCAATTACGACATTATTACGTTTTATATGCCCGCGCATTTTTTATAGCGGCTTTAATATTTTGATATATTTTGTTTTTCTGTTTTAAAACGCGTTTATTTACGATATATCGAAAACTTAATACGACGTTATTATACCCATATTGCTAAAAATGATTTTCTCGCCGGCTTTTACGACGTATTTTAAGTTGCCATAACGTCCGATAACATCAAATCTGGATTTGCGAAAGCTGGATTTGTTCCATTCGATCCTAATAACGTCCTTTTCGAATTGGAAGTTTTTCCGGTTATACCTATACCGACCGTCTTGCCGCTTACTTTTACCGGTTTTATTTCCCCTTTTGCGAAAACCCTTAAAAATATCCATAAAGTAATTAAATAAGGACGTTATTTGCAAAAGAAAATTAAACATTATTAAGGTAGTTCGCTAACAAAAATAATGGAATCGGTTAATCTTTTAACGAAAAGTAATTTATTACTTTTATACGAAATTGCTTTTTTTCGGGAAGAAAACGTTTAATTACGCGAAACGAACTACATTTTAAGCAAACGTCGAAAAATTAAAAATAAACGTTTTTAAAAAGGAGGAATATTTACTATATAAAAAGGATAAGCTTTTTTAGCCGAAAAAGAAAAAGGTGGTAAAAAAATGCAGGCAATAACGGCTGGAGGTAGTTATCGTAAGAGGGTTAAAACGAAGGAACGGAAGTATGGCGTCTGCGGCAAGCCCGGACATAATGCGCGCACTTGTAAAAAGCTATAGATACGTCTAGCGAAGAAAAATCTGATTAATTTGAATTGATTTAGTATGTTATGGTTGTGTTATTTGAATTTGTTATTGCGGAATGCCAAAAAGTGTCTCGCTCATTGGTGTGTCTCGCTCACTGGTGTAGCACGTTAATATGTCTTTATTTATTTTCCGTTTAAGGATAACTTAATAATAAAGGACCGGAAGCTGTATTAAGTATAGTTTAAAATTTGTAGCTGGAAGGCGCAAGTTACATCCGTAAATATAAGCTCTAAATAACTCGATTATAAAAACTCAACGTTAAAATCTAAATAAAATATTTCGTTGGGTACAATTAGCGACTATTCCTCGAGTATGGAATTTATTGACTAATTAAATTTATATTATACGAGACATCGTTTTTAACGAAAAGGATCTTTTTACTAAAAGTATTAAAAACCTCCAAACGCCCTAATATAGATGACAGAAAAAGTATTAGTTACCTTATTATAAAACTTGTAAATATTTGTACTTATTGAAACTTTTATCCTATCGAGTTAAAAAAGAATAAAAGATTTAGCGGCTTATTAAAGCATTAAAATAAAATAAAAATAATGATTAGTAAAAGTTAATCTAGAATATAAGCGTAAAAGTTTTTTAATACCTTATATAATATTAATCTTAATTGTTATTATATTATAGTTATATGTAACCTATTTTTAATTCTGGGTTTTATTTCTTTACGTATAGCAATATTAATAACCGTTATTATCAAAATATTTAGGGAACGTTAGGGAAATGTGTATCGTTTGGTGGCGTTAAAAAATAACGAACATAATCGCTGCCAGCAGTAATATAAAGTAAGAACTTTGAGTATTTCCTTACTATTAATTCCGACGGAAAAAGATCTTCGGGCCATAAAGTGACGCCGTAAAAATTAAGAATCGGCGTTTAATATAAATAAACAGGCTACTCTAATCGGTAGGCTAAATGGTGAACAGATAGCCAAGGCGAAGTGTACGAAGCTTTTAATAGGCTTACTAAACATCTTAAAAATGAAAAATGAAATCGTTAAAGTAACTTTAATTTAAAAATACTGGGCATTATATAAAGACGAAATATACCATTACCGTTTAAAACGTATAATAACCTAAAATCTTATCTTATAAAAAAGAGGTTGTTAAAGTAAAAAGTATTTACTTATAACGTACCACACCAGCGAGTCGGACACACCAGCAAGTCGGACACTTTTTGCACAATTTTAATTACTTATTTTTAACCGCTTATTTTTTAATACCAATATTATGGAACGCCTTATAAAAAAACTAAGATGAATTTAGCCGTCCAGGTAAAAAAAAGAGACCCGAAATTTAATTTTAAACGATTTGGTTTTATATACGAAATGGCTTTATTTATATTAAAAAATCGATTTAACGGTAAATTTTCTCGAGCCGATATTTTTTTTATTTCGCGAAAATTAACGTTTACCGAAAAGAAATCGATTGTCGACTAAATCTTTAATTTAAATACGTAAACATTTCTTATCCGGCTTTAATACGTTAAAGATATGGCGAATTTACTGCTAACTTAGCGCGTTATAAAACGCATCGGGGTTAATTGGGCGTCGAAATTTGTTAAACGGCAAAAAAAACTTTAAACGTATTTAAATCGGAAAATCGATTATTAAAAAGTATTATACGAAAATCCAAAAGTATTTCGTAAATGGTTTAACCTTATTCGGGTTATAATCGTAAAATACGGTATCGTAAAAAAGGATATTTATAACTTCGACGAAACGGGTTTTTTAATAGAATTTTTTATAATATCGGATATGGTAATTATAAGTACTAAAAAATGTAAAAAACCTAAATAAGCTTAATAAGGTAATCGGGAATAAGTAATAATTATATAAGTTATTAATTCGTAAAATTAAATTATATTTTTATTTATTATATTAATAAAGAAAACCTACTTTAATTCCTGGTATTACGATAACTTATTACTAACCGATTAAAAAGTTAATATTAATTTTAATAATTAAATAATAAACGAATTAGGTTTAAAATAAATTTAGTATTTCGATAAGCATATACGAACATATACGAAAAAAACGAAACGTTTCCTTATTTTCGACGGTTACGAAAGTTATTATTTAATCGAATTCGAAAAATATTATGCAAATAACGGTATTATTACTTTTTATATACCCGCGTATTTTTCTTATCGGCTTTAATTTTTCGACGTATCTTATTTTTTTATTTTAAAGCGCGTTTATTTGCTATATATCGAAAATTTAATGCGACGTTATTATACTTATATCGCGAAAAAAGATTTTTTCGCTGGTTTCTATAACGCGTTTAAAGCTGCCATAACATCCGATAATATTAAATCCGGATTTGTAAAAGCCGGACTTATTTTATTCGATCTTAATAACGTCCTTTCCGATTTGGAAATTCCAGTTATATTTATACCGATAGTTTTTCCGTATACTTCCGCCAGTTCCAGTTTTTCGTTTTTTGCGAAATTCTTTACAAATATTCGTAAAGTAACGAAATAAGGACGTTATTTGTAAAAAAGGGTTAAAAATTATTAAGGTAACGTACCACACGGGCGAGCTGTACACACGGGCGAGCTGTACACTTTTTTCACCATTTTAATTATTCAACTTTAATTACTTATTTTTTAATAACCATAATATGGAACGACTTATAAAAGAAGCGAAAATAAACCTAGCCGTTCAGGTTAAAAAGTAAAATCCGAAACTTAGTTATAAAAAGCTTAATTTTATTTATAACGTTCCATTTATTACCTTAAGAACGCGAATTAACGGCAAACCCGCCCGAGCCGATATTATTCTTAATTCGTGAAAATTAACGCCAACCGAAAAAAAATCGATTATTAAAAAAATCCTTAACTTAAATACGTAAGCGTTTTCTGTCCGGCTTTAATATGTTAAAAATATGGCGAATTTGTTACTTAATTAGCGCGCCGTAAAACGCGTCGGGGTTAATTAAGCGTTAACTTTTGTACGACGGCAAAAAAAATTTAAAACGTATTTAAATCGAAAAATTAATTATTAAAAAATATTATGTAAAGATTTAAAGGTATTTCGTAAATAGTTTAAGCTGGTTCGAATTATAATCGCAAAATATGGTATCGTAAAAGAAGATATTTATAACTTCGACGAAACGGGCTTTTTAATAAGGCTTTTAATAATATGCGGTATAATAATTATAAGCGCCGAAAAACGTAAAAAATTTAAATAAGCGTAATAAGGTAATCGGGAATGGGTTATAATTATATAAGTTATTAATTTATAAAGTTAAATTATACCGTTATTTATTATTTTAACAGGAAAAACTTATTTTATTTTTTAATATTATAATAATTTATTATTAATTTATTAAAAAATCGGTATTAATTTTAATAATTAAATAATTAACGAATTAAGTTTAAAATGGATTTAATATTTTGATAAATATATTCAGACGCGTACGAAAGGAATTAAACGTTTTTTTATTTTTAACGGTTACGAAAGTTATTATTTAATTAAATTCGAAAAATATTACGCGAATAATGATATTATTATTTTTTATATACCCGCGTATTCTTTTTATCGGCTTTAACTTTTTAACTTATTTTGCTTTTCCATTTTAAAACGCGTTTATTCGATTTATATCGAAAGTTTAATATGACGTTATTATACCCATATTACGAAAAAAGATTTTTTCGCCAGTTTTTACGACGCGTTTAAAGTTGTTATAACGTCCGATAATATTAAATCCGGATTTGTAAAAGCTGGATTTATTTTATTCGATCTTAATAACATTTTTTCCGAATTAGACGTTCTTCCGGTTATGCCTATACCGACGGTTTTGCCGCTTACTTCCGCCGGTTCCATTTTTTCTCTTTTTATAAAGATCCTTAAAAATATCCGTAAAATAACAAAATAAGGACGTTACTTATAAAAAAAAATCAAAAATTACTAGGGTAGCTCGCCGACAAAAATAATGGAATCGGTTAATTTTTTAATAAAAAGTAACCTGTTACTTTTATACGAAATAGCTTTTTTTCGGGAAGAAATTATTTAATTACGTAAAACTAATCATTTTTTTAGCAAACGCCGAAAGATTAAAAATAAACGTCTTTAAGAAAGAGGAATATTTACTATATAAAAGGGATAAGCTTTTCTGGCCGAAAAAAAAGGGGGTGGTAAAAAATTGCAGCCAATAGCGGCTAAGGGTAGTTGTCGTAAAAGGGTTAAGACGAAGGAACGGAAGTATGGCGTTTACGGCAAGCCCGGACATAATGCGCGTATTTGTGAAGAAGCTATAAATACGTTTAGCGACGGAGAATCCGATTAGTTTGAATTGATTTATCGCGTTATGGTTGTTTTATTTGGATTTGTTGTTATGGAATGCCAAAAAAGTGTACAGCTCGCCCGTGTGTACAGCTCGCCCGTGTGGTACGTTAGCTTATTAATAAAAATCGTTAAATTAATTAATTTATTAATTAAAAGTTAATTAATACTTTAATATAAAGTTACTTTTTTAAAATAAAAGGTTACCTAATTGCGCGAAATTAATTACGTCCTTAATAAACGTCGCAAAATTAAAAATAAACGTTTTTAAAAAGGAAGAACACTTATTATATAAGAAGAATAAGCTTTTTTGGCCGAAAAAGAAGGGGGTGGTAAAAAATCCCAGCTAATAGCGGCTGAAGGTAATCGTCGTAAAAGGGTTAAAATGAAGGAACGGAAATGTGGTGTTTGCGGCAAGCCCGGACATAATGCGCGTATTTGTAAAAAAGCTATAAATACGTTTAGCGAAGACGAAACCGATTAGTTTAAATTAATTAATTACGTTATGGTTGTTTTATTTATGTTTGTTGTTGCGGACTGCCAAAAAAGTGTCCGACTTGCTGGTGTGTCCGACTTGCTGGTGTGGTATGTTATCCGTATTTTAAATTTATTTTACCATCGTATAAAATTTAACGCTTAATTAATGCTCATATGTATTAGAACATGTGAAAAAGGAAAAGAATTTATTATATTTTTAATATATTAACACAGGAGAAAAAGGGTTTACATATTGAAGTTATAAATTCGATCGACAATAAATCTTTTTCGGTCCCCGTTAATTTTCGTCAATTTTAAGAAATATCGGTTCGGCCGGCTATATCGCTATATCGCGTTTTTAAAATACATATAAATCTTTTATATAATTAAGTTTCAGGTTTTTTTTTCTTAAACAGTTATTTCTTTTATAAACCGTTTTATATTATTAATATTAAAAACTAAAAATTTACAGTTAAACGGTTAATAAGTTAGAAAATTCGGCCAGCTCGCTTATATGGCCAGCTCGCTTATATGGCCAGCTCGCTTATGTGATACATTAATTCAAGTTTTAAATATTTTATTAATAAGTTGTAAATACCTAATAAGTTTTTAGCATTATTCGCGGGTACTCGTGGGCCGTGGGTAATTTTCGGTGGGTGGTTCCTCCCTCACCCTACCTGTTTAAAGGTTGTCCTCTCGAATGCTCTCTCCTACTGGCAACCACCGGCGATCAATAGCAAATGTAAAATTTCCTCATCATGCTCTGGAGTAGTATCAGGGACTCCTAACTAGAACGCTCATGTGCCAAGGATCAGCTGGACTTCCTCAGCTCTAAGTTAGAAATACTCCTCGCCCACAAAAGCTAGCTCGCGTGCCTCAATTCCTCATTTCCGACGGCGTTCGTCCGTAATACCAGACGTAGATCCTCTCAGCCTTGACTCCACACAACCACGCAAGCACTAGTAGTTGATTCAAGATGGTGTTCCAAATGACCCCATTCTTTAACCAGCGCCGTGGGCTCGTCAATACGCAGTCCTCTAGGACGGCTATTCGACCGCCCGCCTGGCGAACCCGTCTCAACATTTCGATATCTTCCATGATGGGCACATCCGGGAAGCCGCCCACAGAACGGAAGGTCGTTCTTGCAAGGAAGTATGCCTGATCCCCGTATGGCAGCCCACCGTATCTTGCTCGGATACTGGCGCCAAAAAGCATGATACGGAGGGTATATGATACCGGGTTTGGAAGCGATAAAGAAAACGTCCCGAGGGCAGGAGCCGCGGCGGATGATAGAGTACCCAGAATTGAGACGTCCCAACCTACTGGGAGAAGTGTGTCAGCATGAAGGAAAAGAAGAATAGGCGCTTCGGCGTGCTGCGCTCCAAAGTTCTGCTGGGCCCCTCGGGACGGGAAAGGGAACCTCAGGACACGAAGGGTTGGGTGAGATGGTACAAGTGGTGCAAGGCATGGCCTTGCAACATCTTGGCTGCTAGCGTCGACGACGATGACGATCGGTTCCGTCACTCCACGGGTTGATGGCAGCTTGCAGGTCGAAAAGAGATGTGAGACTGTTCTCTGAAGGACGGCAGCCTCATTCACTGCTGGTATCACGACAGTGATGGGGTGATTAGTGCCGGTGTCCGGGAGTGCCGTAATTCGCAGTGTCCTTCGTTTAACCGTCGGACATTCTCTGCGAAGCAGACGGAACGATAACAGATATAAGCCCAGTGATAGGAGAAGTAGGCTGCAGAGGACAGTCGGTGCTGATGGAAGTGACATTTTGTTGATGCGGACAAGAAGTGGCTACGTTCACTCCGGCCGTGTGACGGCAGGAGGCGGTCAAAACCACTAAAAATCCACGGAGAGGGTAGCGGCCCGCAGCTTTGCCAGCGCCGGATATTCCTCGGCCGTCTCCTAAGCGTTAATCTGCCCACGGTGACCTAGTACTGTTGCACCATCCGGTTGGAAAAAGGCTATCGCAGTCGGTTGGTTCCCTAACGGCCCCCGTGTGCCAAGTAGGGAGTACCTTTGGCTGCAGTCATGGGTTGAAATAGAGGCGGTTGGTTGAGCAAGGAGGGGTAGAAACTCATGCAGGGGATTCGACCAATATTGAATAGGATACTTGTGGGTCACCGTCGGGCTTGATCTGGGGGAGCAGTCACAAGCGGCAACTGATATAATAAATCTTACCAGACGCCTATCATCGCCCTGTACAAATGCAACCTTCCAATCCGCACTGACTTCGCTAAGCCTTCATTTTGCATTGGCTCCTACTTTAATAGCGGCTCGCGGATGCCGGCTGCTCGTCATGACGCTCGATAACGCCGCCGAGGGCATCAACCCTGCTCAAGGCATTAGAACCATGCAAGAGTATTACGGCACAACCCTGCAATCCTCGGCGGACCTACGGACATCTGCATGCAATGCCGCTGAACCTCCCACCCCTTTGGTCGCTCGTGCACTTGCCCGCGTACACGACCAAGTCAAGGAACGCTTTTACGGTTGCGGCTCACCCTTCCCGCCTGCTCTTGATGGCATCACGGCGCTGGATCTCGGCTGTGGCAGTGGTCGTGACTGCTATGTACTCTCTCAGCTCGTCGGTCCCGGCGGCAGGGTGATTGGGGTCGACTTGACCGATGAGCAGATTGCTGTGGCAAGGGCTCACGTGGACTGGCACGCAAAGGAGTACGGTTATGCCAATGTTGACTTCAAGTCCGGCCAGATTGAATGTCTCGCAGAGATCGGGGTCGAAGACAACTCTGTTGACTTGGTCATATCAAACTGTGTCCTAAATCTCTCAGTGGACAAGCCGCAAGCCATCAGGGAGATCTTTCGCGTGCTCAAGCCTGGCGGTGAGCTATATCTTTCGGACATCTTTTCCGATCGCCGCCTGCCTCCTGAGCTTTCGAAGGATCCGGTCCTTCGAGGCGAATGTCTCGCTGGTGCTTGGTATTGGGAAGACTTTCGCCGCACCGTAGCTTCGGTTGGCTGCATGGATTGCAGGGCGGCATCAAGGACGCCCGTCAAGATCCAGGACCCTGATATTGAGGAGAAGATCGGGTTCGCAACATTTACGTCCTGCACTCTGCGGGCGTTTAAGCTGCCCCTGGAGGATCAGTGCGAAGACTTCGGACAGGTAGCGGTCTACAGCGGCGGGCTAGCAGGTCATCCACATTCATTCGCTCTCGACGACCACCATACGTTCCCGCGCGGCAAAGCTGTACCAGTTTGCGGAAACACAGCTGACATGCTGAGTGCTACGCGCTACGCACCGTACTTCAGTGTTATTGGAGAAAAGACAACCCACTACGGCCGGTTTCCTTGCGCCCAGGTAGAACAGGACCCGCCTGCCCCAGCAACAGGTTGTTGTTGAGCACTCCGTTAATGATTAGGTCAACTGAAAGCCTAGGACTGCTAAGACGCCAGAGTATATTGAGGAGCTGGAGCATGAGATATTTGGCTGATGCGGACGTGAGCCCAGCTGATTGCCTGGCTTAGGTTTTCATGTAGGAGTGGCGTTGTGTATGGGATTCCTCAAAGGTGAACCAAGCCGCTGCAACTCTGCCTGTCCACCAATTCAAGAACCTCCGATGAAATACTTAGAATCTTACGCTGGCCAGCCAAGGTTTTGATCACGGCAGAATCCAGTGGGCAGTCAGGCCCTATGGTATTTGCTATCCAGCCATTTCTCTGATAAGGAACATCGTACCATATGCTCAAACGTTCGCAGTTTCCGCGTATTGCGCCAACCCACCAACAAGAGTGCTGTTATCATGTCATGCAGAGTTGGCTCGGCATTCTCCTTGGAAGCGCCTAGTTTTTACAAAAGAAGTCTGGGTGGGGGTGGGGGATCATAAAGTGCACGCACTCTTTAATCGTATCCTTGACGCCATTTTAAATATTAGATATGCGGAAAAATTCCGGGCGCATCTCGTCAGACTGATGCAATTCTGTTGCCATGAGACACCGTCTCTTTCAGGCTTCTAACGTTAACGCTGAATGATTCCAAATTGTGCAGCAGTAGTGCGGCACTAGCACAAGGGTCGACGCACGCCTTGTCCCAAGGTTAGCGACAGGGATGGATAGAGGTATTCCAAGGATCTTCTCATGCAGCCACTACCCTGTAGAAAGACCTAAAGTATATGCCAAGCCCGTGGCGAGGTCGCCGACGGACCGCTGCCGGTGGCCCAAGAGCATTTGCCAAAACAACCCAGTATCTCGCTCTTGGGCGAAGTCGCCGACATTCACATATTGCGATGTCCGATAGCAACTGCAAAATTGTTCCCAACGTTTCGGCTTGTGCGATAGGTCCTCCAAACACTCTGCTGCGCCTTGGCTTTGATTGGATGCAATAGGTTCATGCTACAGTGGGTTGGCAATTGCTTTGCACCCCTTATCATATTTAATTATATTGAACAGCCCACATGACAAGCCATACCCCCTCAACCTCGTAGCCGGTGCAAACCCATTGCCCTGGTCCCCCTACCGGCAACCACTCGTCGTCTTCGGCTGAGGACAGACTAAGTTCAGCCATAACGAACCCGAAAGGAAATCAGTCTCCTCGCTGGAAAGATGGCAGATGCCAGGTTGGGCTCGCTGCTTGTTGCACGCCTCGCGTTGGGCACCCTCATAGCGACCGCGGTGTTGCTTCCTGACCTCTGGCAGCCACTTATCTCAAAGCTCTACCGGTTTCTCTACGGATGGGAATTCTTCAACCTTTCGTTCTTCGAGACGATCGAGACGGTGGTTTGCTATATCACCATTGAACCTGCCTACACGGCCATTTTCGCGGGAAATCCGCATCGACGAATAGACATCCGCCACGCAGAGTCCAAGAGACAGCCGGCCGCAAAGACTGGTGGTAGGACACCTCCGCTTCCCAAGATGGCGAGACCATCGCGTCGTATGCGGGAACTTGTGACATATGTCTCCCCTCTGCTGCTCCTGGATCTGATTCTCATCAAGAAGTATGCGGGTGTGGACGTCGAAGCCATTCGACAAAGTGGCGGTTACGCGGCAACGGCGGCCGAGGACGACACGCCTTCGTCTCGTATCAGCGGCCATTTCCTGCTTCCAACACTACACAACTTCTCACTCCAATCCCCGGTACAGCTCTCCCGAGCGCTGCCTGCAGAACCACCAACCAGCCGGCGGGTGTTGATCGAGCTCCTCGTGTCTCTCTTCCTCTATGACACCGCGTTCTTCGCAATACACCTGCTTTTCCACAGAGTGCCAGCCTTGCACCGGGTCCATGGCCCGCACCACAACCACGGCGAGATGCACCCGCAGGTCACCAATCGCCTTTCCATCATCGAGCGCCTCGCTTTGGTCCTCCTCGCCAACTTCTGCCTGAACATTATCGGTAGCCACGTGCTCACTAGGGCCTGCTTCGTGCCGGTATTCGTTTACCTCTTCATTGAGATTCACTCTGGGGTTGATTTGCCTTGGCAATACGACAAGATCCTCCCGTATGGCTGGGGCGCCGGGACGCGGAAGCACGCAGCGCATCACCGAGAGGGCAAGCGATTTTTTGAGCCCTTCTTTTGCTGGTGGGATTATGCGCTGGAAAATTGGGAGAGGAGAAATGCTACGTAGAACGCCGCGATGGATTTTAGACCAAGTTCGCCGGCAGCCGTTAAAGGATTTTAAGTTCCATACATTGTGCTCCCAAATCGACAACCTTTAGTTGCTGTCCAAACTGCTACTTCTTTTATTAAAGGCTAGCACCCCCATCCGTAAACCGACCGCCCCATCGTGGTGGGCAACAAGCTCCACTCAATATGGATGAGATAAGCAAGGGTAGGGGCAAGTGGGCGAGATGGAGGTGTGGGCCCTCGTGCGGAGTACTCATCGCTGAGTGGCAGAGCCCTTATGGCAGTCTTCTTGCCATGGACAGGGGCAGTATTTAGATGAGGAAGTCGACACAATTGCTGTAAGCTCTTCAAGTGACGTATCATGAGCGAATCCGTAGAACGAGATTTGTTCCTCACAATTCCGCCATAGAGTCTGTTGCGTCTTGACCATGTTGTCGATTGATCGAATTAATTCTAATGCCACCTTGGCCGCAGCTCTCACCCTGTACCCCCTGGTCTTCCGTCTCGCCGTCCGGGGACATGTGACCCCTAAACGCCTCATCGTATCGCGGGAGGCTATATCGGCTCTTCATTCTCTCCTCATTTCTTTTGCCTCGGCGGCGGAGCTCTATCGGCAGTACGAGAAGTGGGCACCTCCCGCTTATCGCGGCAGGAGAGCCGCAAAGGACGACCCTGCCGGTGCCCGAGGTCCCAGGCCAACGCTGGACATCATCGATGCGCAGAGTCCCCTCGGCAATGCAATTGTCGCGTGGGAGTGCGGCTACTTGATCGGGGACCTTGTGGCTCTTATCCTTGGAGCCCGCCGGACGACAGTTGACGGCCAGTCGCGCTCAATCGTGGGCAGAAGCATGAACTGGAAGTTACTCGGATGGCATCACCTCGGAATTGGAAGCGCGCTTGCCCTGTTCCATATCCAGGCATGCAGGGGAAAAGAGAAGGGCGTCCTGGTGGTGTTACTGATGTTCTTGATGAATATTTCGTACGTACGACCCTGGCGGAAACGCCAAGATGCCTCGACACTGACCGTTCTATACCTGAAGCACACCATTCGGCACTCTGCACTGGTATCTGGCCAAGTTTCGACCTGCGAACCAGATGATGGTGCTATTGACGCATACGGCGTATCTCGCCACGTACGGACTGTGTCGGGTATATCTCATCTTCTGGATACTTCATGTATATGGGCTCTGGACTAGCAGATCGGCAATTTCGGCTTTCGTTAATCTCCCGAGTCCCTGTCGGCTTGGTACAAGTGCGATTGTAGCCACGAATATGGCATGGTTGTGTATGGGAATCAGGAAATTCATACGACGATACGCGTCATCGTGACTGGGTAGCCCGAAGTCATCGTGGTGGGAGGTGACCCTGACGGTAGCTGAGGTCCTCCCAACCCCCCTTACTAAATGACACAGGCGATAGAGTAATCTTGATATTTATTAGGCAGCTGATGAGCCTTGCTTTTACATCGTGCTATCCTCGAGCTAACTACTCATTCCGACTTACGCGTAGTATGATCGGTTTCCGCGGCCGCTGGCAGGGCAGCTGTTTCAGATCTCGCGCCATACTTTCCACTGGTACTTGCGAGTCCCAGCCAAGCCAGCCTCGAACGCCCTCACTGACTACGGCGCCGTGCAAGTCAATTCCGGCGTCTAACATGACTGTTGTAACCGTTTGCACAATCTGCCGTGAAATGTCTCTTCCCAGACAGGACTTGTCACCGAATCCAAATGTCAAGGTAGGTGGTGCTCCGCTCTCCGCTGCGAACCTCTCGGGCACAAAGCTACAAGCCTCATTGTAGATAGACTCGTTACGGTTCGCGCCGACGAAGTACAGCCACGCATCCCATCCCGTGGGGATAAGTATGCCGGGGTCTTCACCCTGGCAAGACTGCTGCAAGACAACATCCTGCTGTACCCGCCGCATCACGCCGATTACTGGCGGGCTTAGCCTCTCTGTTTCACGGAGAATGCTCCGGACGAACGTCCCTCGACCGTCGGGGTCCAGCTCTCTGGCCCGATGGGCCAACGATGGGCTGCTCGGGAAGAGATACAGGTTGAGCAATGACGCCGTCAATAAAGACGCGAGCGCCTTAACGGCGATCGAGCTTGTAAACAAAAGCGCATTAGACGCCAGCTCATCTCTCCCAATCGTTTCCCCCGGACAGTGGAAAGGGCATTGCGGTTGCAGGGCGTCGACGTGTTTCTTCAGTTCCTCCTGAAGCTTGCGCCGGGCGTTGAGCCCTCGGGAACGCGGAGAGCGCCAAAACGGCGTTCTGATCGATACTGGGAACAGCGAAAACTGGCCACGAAGCAACTCCTCCTGCCATGCTACCACATCTTGATAGGCCTGGTCCGTTCGACTGAGCTGGAGGAACACCGCGAGTAGCATCCTCCATGCCAGATCCTTCATCCTGTCGTACAAATCGACCTCGGCCCCAGCCTGCCAGGAAGATATCTCCTCTACGGCAATCTCCCGTATGGTGGCAGACGAATCGTGACAGACCTTGGCCATATGGTCGTCCCAGCACCGGCGTCGGAACTCATGGTCAGGTGCGTCTAGCAAAAGAAGGTTGGGCTGGGGGAAGAAGTCAGCCATGAGCTCCCGGTAAGCTGGCAAGACACCGAAGCTGCCCCTCCCAACGTTCTGCCCAGGCCTGGCAGCGACAACACTCTTTTGCGCGGACTGGGATGATGCCGAGGAGGTCACCTTGACGTCGAGGATCTCCACGCAGTGTTCACGGGATGCGACGACGGCGACATCGCGATTGAGAATCCTGGCTCTCACGACTAGCGGGCGGGATTTCTCTGGAGCCTCATCCACGGTCTGTTGCCGCGCAGTCAGGAACGAGTGCGGAGACGAATGAAATGACAAGCTCTGCGCGATGGTGGACAGGGCGGAAGATTCGCCGCCGGCTGGGAGCCTCGGTGCTGGCATATCGTGCGTTTTGACTTTGTATAGGCTTCGTCCACGATGGGTGCGGATGGACCGCGCACGTACGGGTAGGGTTGTGACGATCTGCAACTGGAGGAGATGGGAAAAGCTGACATATCAGGGGGTCCAATCGCTGGCCAGCGCGCCAAGATGTAATATGGTACTGTACGAGTTGACTCTCCCTAATTACAATATATATGTACATGCGCCGATGAGTCCCGGCCAAACCTCTCACAGATCCACGTGACCTGCGCCATCGGACAAGCTGAACACTTCGCCTAATTACCATGGGGTTGTACTAGCTATCCCCTAAAAAGAGGGCAAAGAGCCAATGATTCCATTATCATGAATCTTACTCCGTATGTACGACTGCAGAGCACCCCGCTGATTCTGCTGCCAAGAGTGGCATGGGTCAATGATTCCACATCTCTACGTTACTAGTCCGATCAGGTTGCAGATCGGCCGTGGATCTCCTGCGTGTTTCTCCACTTGAGAACATGCATGGTCGGAGTCCACTCTTTGCTGCACTATAACTAATAACGACGTATTACGAACGTAGGATCTACGGGTTCGGAATCCTTTATATCCAGGAGGGTTAGCGGGCGCAGTTATGGACCTCAGACAATCGCACTGGTCCCTACGGCGTACGGAGTACACCGTTTTGTGTTCATGTGTTCTCCCTTCCCAATGCCAACGGTTCGTCTGTTAGAACTCGAGACATGCTTGTTTCCAAGGTCGCTCGTCTGCTGAGCGGCAGGGGTGACCAGCTATCGCCAAGCCCGGCTGACTGGTGGCTGCGGGGTACATCAGGCGTCTGAGATCATGTTAGCACGATGCAAAGCCTTCTCGTCGCAGGCTACTCCCCCGCATACCATTCGCAGCATTTGGAATCTCAAGCATCTGCGTTATTAACCGTCCGGCCTGTGGGCTATAAATCCGAGCCACCTCCCTTTTTCGCCAGTCTTTAACTGCGGACACAGTTACCTCCCATCAAAATGACAAGTCACACTTTGTACGTTCTCTACAATGCCGATGCGTCTGTAATGGGCAAGCTCCGATACGGCTACCGCAAAATAACCTGCCCTAAAAATGCCGAGTCCGAGTGTGCCGCCTGCGACATCACCCATGGCGGACTGTCGCTAAAGGAGACCCCGCCGTGGGTGGAGGCTAAGAAAGAGATTGAGAGCTTGTCGGATGCCAAAGTGGTCCAGTTGCATCGCGACGAACTGTCACCCTCGGTAAGTGCTCTCTCTCCTGTCCTTCCGTTGAGGGGCATTTATCGAGATAGCGGTAGATGCTTACTTGCACGAAGGTTAAGTCTTATGTCGAAGAATGCAAGATAACATACCCGGCTGTGCTGCTCGAGCGAGGCGGGCAGTTCCAGGTAGTTATGGACAAGGCGGAGCTGGCGACATGTAATGGGGAGGCTCAGGTTTTTGTCAGCAAGCTCAGGGAGAAGGGAATCCTGTCAAAGTAGCACAAACACCCTATTAAGCTGTGTTCTTTGATCGTTTCAAAATAGTTACAAGCCAGGATGCTCTCTGCCACGTACCAAAGGTAACACCGAGGAACATGACCGACGACAGTGGACCAACGTAGAGTGGCATCGCCAGCATTGACGTGAAGAAGACGCCGCTCTCGAACCCCTCAACAAGTGCAGGCCGCATTGCAAGACTCGTAACCTCGTCCTTCTCCCTTTGCAGCCCCTGCGCGCTCCTCTTCTCAACCAGGGCAGCGATGTAGAACAAGACGAAGTTGTTCAGCCAGAACGAAGCCTCCAGCAGCGCAACAACGAAGAGGTTTCCGGCGGTCTGGCTCCACGATTCCCTGCCAGTCCAGCAGTTTCCAACTACACAGGCGATGGGGACCAGAGAGTAGACGATGAAATCTCCAAGCAGGTCCAGAAAGCCGCCCAGATCGGACTGCTGGTTGCGGTGGCGGGCGAGAGCGCCGTCCAAGCAGTCCAGGCCGCGATTGGCGGCCCAGAAGAGGAGGCTTGGGCCCCTGTAGCCTACGCAAGCGAGAAGGCAGGAGATGAGGCCAGCGAGGAGAGCAATGTTCGTGATGTGGAGAGGCGTGATGCGAGACGGGATAGAGCGGGAGATGGGGGCGGAAAACTTATCCTTCAGCGGCCGAAGGGCGATGTCGAACATATCTGGGCAGCAAATCAAGGCCAGTTGACGATGCTTCTAAGAGATGCAGCCTGCTGCTCTGACCTGAGAAAGCCCTGAGGATGGGAGGGATTTGATGGTGATAAAAATCTTGATTTCACATGAAAGGTGGCGCCCGGCATCTGTCTGCCTCAGCCAGGCGAAGGTGTCACAATGCTTTAGCAAGTGCCGTACATAATCCGCTTCGATAGCCTAATGATGTCGACTAATTCGCTAATACTTAAGGTTTCGAATGAGGCGGCTGATAGCGTCAAGATTTTGGAAATCACCGAAGCGCAAAGGGGGGTCTGATGGAAGCTTCTCTGAGATGGATGGATCGATGAAGCTAAGCGCGTTGTATTGATACAGTCCAAATAGTCCATTTCTGACCCGTCATGTGATTGATTACATAAGCTCCCCGGTTAACTCTGATGCAGGCAAGTGGAGCCGAATGCGACAGCGACATGGCAGGGAACAAAGTTCGTTTCCCCAAGAGCCAATTGATGTGGAAGTGACCGATCAAGCCAGTGGACCAATCACAGTACACAGTGGAATCAACCTGCAGGTTGTATGGACCGCGCGCCACCACTGTATCGAAAATTACGGGAGACGCAAACCGCAAGCAGTTTGCCCAGACAAGCCTTGAGGAACGAAGCGCGAATAGACATTTTAAGATAATAGTCCCAAGTTCGATAATTATATTGAGAAGATTTGAAATGCTACAACCATGTCATACCTTTAAATCTCCATGCGGGACTCGAGTCGGTAGCTAGCGCTGCTGCCGTCAGCAGCTTGGGGAACTGTTGGAGAACGGGGGGAGCCCTGTCGTGGTGGAAGCGATGTGTTATTCGCCTTGGAACGGGCGGTTCGAGTAATCTAATATGGGCCCACACAGGGGCTGAAGGCACTCGGAGACGACAACACTTAATCAACATCAAGAATCCATCAATTGCAACCTACAGTTTCTGGTGACCCGTTATCTGACAGAATCGCTCTCATTGCGGTATTTACGGCAAAAGGGCATGGAATAACTTGATCACGCACCTAGTTATCTAGCCACGTATAAGGCTTAGGCATAGCCTCAGCCTATAGACAGGCTTATAATATCCATCCCTCCTTTCTTCCTTTCTCCGAAGCTCTAGACGTCTTCCTCTAACGGCGTTGAAGTTTGATGATATCATGGTCAATTTTTCACCCCATTGGCTCCGCGGGCCTCAAGCTACCTGATTTAAATATCTTGTACAGTGTTCCGTACGGAGTACGTGTCATTGCAATTATCCGATCATCAAGCCGCCCAGCCAATGCACTGACTTCTAGTCACCGACCTTCGACTCTTCGAGACGCGCTCTCCGACAAATCCATAACATAACCAATGGAGAGAGGGCTGAAAACAAGACCAGTGGGGATAGCGATAGCTCTTCCTTACAACTCCCGGGGGTATTCTTTGTTAGTTATCTCCCACCGGGTCCACCCTAAGTTCAGGTAGAATCTATACATATTTTGATGGGAATAAACGTGCTCTGATGGTTTTGTCAGTGCTTGCCGTTATTGCAAAGTGACGAAAGATCGATCTTGGCGGAAATGCCGATGTATATTCCATACAATTTCCTTTGGGGTCTACATTCTAGCCTCATACGGCATATTGCGGTCCAGTGGAGTAACTAACAAAGAATATCCCTGGGAGTTGTAGGTCGACCCCCGCATACGCGGGGGAGCGGCTCTCGGCCCTCCACTCAAAGACTCCGGATCTCTGGCAACACTGAGTACGATATCGAATTTAGGGAAAGTTGATTTGGAATCACCCAGGAGACCCAGAGATTCGATTGGCTCATCGGTCTCAATCACCCGTACATTCTACTACGCCGGATGGTGCGCAGTGGTTGCTCCTCAACGACTTCGCAGGTATACAGCAAATCGATGCTTCGGCGATGCTTACGAATTCTCAATCGATGGCTCTTTTCCGGTATTGGAGCTGCCTGCAAAGGTCGAGCACGGCCTCATTGGCACTTCTCAAGCACAGCTCTCGAACTGGCGCAACCCACGTTGTACCATCGCAGACTTTGTCTGCTGCACTCCGACGTACTTCAACCGAGGCACAGTCCCGTCGCCGGCTGAAATTCGACTCGGCAAAATCAATGACATTTAAGGAAATCCTTCGTACTTCACGGGATAGAGAGGAGAAGAAGCAGCGGGCGAGGCAAAATGTGAGAGCCATCATCATGTGCCCAAACCCTTTAATAACCTGTGAGTGAACGGTTCCAGGCTCTCGAAAACGCGGCCAATGGTATTCCCCAGTTCCGTCAAGTGCTGGAAGCACATGGGAGATGGCCACTACGAAGAGGTATGTCTGCTGGTTCCTTATAAATCGACCTCTTCCGCTGATTCGCGCTGTAGGAGTTCCCAGGATCTTCCAAATAAATATCGGCAAATTTTGCAACCTTACATGTCGCCACTGCCATGTTGAGTCAGGACCAACAAAAGTGAGGGAGAATATGGACTACAAGGTTCGCACAGAAAATCGAGTGTAGAGCATATATTATTCGGGGTCTCACTGACAAGTGCACACCTTAGACTATTCGTCGCTGTCTCGAGATAATCAGAAACAGGTGTGCCTCCTTATACCTGCGGCCTGTGGCGCGCTGACCTGCCAATTTCCCTCGCGCAGCCCGACAATCGAAGTTGTCGACATCACTGGAGGTGCTCCTGAGCTGAACCCTCATTTCCGCCAGCTCGTCACAGAGGTACGCCTGATCTCGTTCCGAGCCCTCTCGCCAGGGTCGGCGGCATGTCCTGCTTACTAAGTGGTCCGCATCTTCACAATGCAGGCTAGAACAATGGGAAAGACCATCATAGACCGTTGCAACCTAGTCGTCCTCTTCGAGGAAGGCCAGAACGACCTAGCCGCATTCCTCTCAGAGAATAAAGTTGCCATAGTTGCATCACTTCCATGCTATACGGATGAGAATACCACGAGGCAAAGAGGGAAGCGCGTATTTGAAGACAGGTGGGTCTACATGTGTCACTGATTGCTCTCTGGTACCGTTCTGACACGTACCACCAGCATCTTAGCCCTTAGAATGCTGAATAGCCATGGTTACGGGAAGCCAGGCAGTGGTCTCCGGCTCGACTTGGTCTACAATCCCAATGGACCGACTCTTCCCGCACGGCAATCCGAACTCGAGGCAGCATATCGCAAACGACTGCTTGATGACCATGGTGTTCAGTTCTCTTCTCTTCTTACTCTCGCTAACATGCCCATCAAACGTTTTGCTGATGACCTACTTATGACCGGGCAGTATACGCAGTATATGCAGCTGCTGGCGAACTCGTTCAATGCGGGGACGGTCGATGGTCTTATGTGTCGGGACACGGTCAATGTTGCATGGGATGGGAAGCTGTATGACTGCGACTTCAACGCCGCGCTAGAGATTGGAAGCCGAAGTCCCCCCCACGAAGAGATGGACATCTGGAGCATAGGTCAGTCGTTCTAACCCTTACTCTTCTCCTCTGGAGATTTTAACCCCGGATCATGTACAGATAGCGTGGGTGGTTTGGAAATCTGTCAAGTGCGCACAGGGAAGCATTGTTTTGGGTGTACTGCAGGCGCTGGTTCCAGCTGTGGCGGAGCACTGGTGTCCTGATGCTGAAACTATTTTCAATCATTGCCAGCCCACACACCTGCCGGCCGAAGTCGACGGGATGGTTTCCAGGCCGCCATGGGCTTTCGTGGAATTCTCACAGTGGCTTCGTTGGTGTGATTTCGGCGTCAGATACATAATGTTGTATACCTCGACATGCCACATCCTCCTAATCCGGTAGTTTCGAGGTGGCTTGAGAATCCTGATTGCTGTCCTTCATAACTGTCTCCAGATATTTAAAGGTCCTTGGATGCGTGAGTCTCTTCTGCTCTCTCGACTTCCAGAGCTGCTCCAGATCCTCTGGCTCATCCACGTCACCAAGCTCTTCCCCTAAAATGCATGACAGTCCGGCCTCTGCTAATCGGGTGATTTGAATATTCGCCGTCCGCTCGCAGGACCAGGGGATTCTGTCAAAGATAATACTAGGACAACCGAGCGGTACCGTCAGCAAAACGTAGCCACCATCGCTGGCGGGTAGCATGTACGCCGAGCTGGCAGAAGCCAGGGAGAAGGAGCCGAGAATTCTGGACGGGGTCAAGTCGAAACAGTCCATCCCGATGAACGCCACCGAACTTGAACCTAACTTGGCTCCCTGCAGTCGCGCCCTCGCCTGCTCGAGACCCCCGGCGAGACGGTATCCCAGGTCAGGGCCGGAAACCTGAGGCTGAAAATCCCATGACGACTTCAATGAATGTGTATCCAGGAAATGGGAAACTGCTTCGCGAGCAGACGCCGGTGTGTAAAAGAGGGTTTTGTAAACCGGAAGCGGCGCAAGCATGTGCAAGGTGTCTGCTAGAGCCGCTAGACAGAATAAAGCGGAACCCTCAGGCCCAAGGCTAGGTATGAGACGAGTTTTGCACGTTCCCGGCGAAGGAAATCGCGCAAAGAGAAGCAGATGATGGTTTGCGTGATCCGCGGAGTGTGGTGGCTGATCTAAGGCCATTTTCCTTTGAATGGAGGTCTGGAGTGTCTGTCGATCCGAATGACAGCCGATAGCAACGTGGTTTTCTCTATAACAGGAGCCAACGAGTCATTGCTGTCAAAATTGGGGGTGAGGGGAGGCGGGGAGAGGGGGAGAGGGGGAAGGGAGGACCAGTCAACCATGCGGGGTCGCAGGCTATTAATAATAAAAAGGGACGTCCTCGCTACCGGCGGGGTTGCAGTGGACACTCAGTCATAGGGGGAAGGTGGCTCTTCCCCAATACAGCCGTTGAAGCGACTGCTATGCTTCTATTTCGGGTGGTTGTAAGACATTATACCGTAACGTCTCCCATCAGGGAATATCCGCCGTATTGCTGAAGAGTTCTTGAGCCCTCTTCTCCTAGGACATAGCAATCTCTCATTGGAAAATCGATTCAATATGCTGGCATCGACCATGGTCGGGATTCCATCAATCCCAAATGGAGCGCGCAGTATGCGAAATGCGATGGTCCCGTCAGGACTTGGGTGGAAGTCAAGAGTTTCGGAGGGTGGGCAAGTGCTTGGTTGATACGGACGGCTTCGAAGTCCGAACTACGGCTACATTGCGCTGATAACCAGGGGGTTCTTCTAGATGTTGCTTGTTGCGTGATATTGGGCGGTCCGCCCAATTCTCATCTCTGTCGTTACCACCTGGCTGGCTTCTGTGGGGTGCTCTGGGCCCCCGCTCCGGCCTCCGGGTCCCTAAGTGCTGATCTATTCTCATTGTAGTTCTTCCCAGAGCACGGCGGTGGCGCCTGGCTCAGCTCATTCAGGCCGTCCTCCGAGTGTCAAAGGGAGGCCACCGGCCGATGGTGCACCGCGGGTCTTGCTCGCGCACGTTACGATCGCGCGTAGCGGAGGCACTATCACTGGGGCCATTGGCCATTTCGGCTTTGTCGGGTTCTACGAGAGTGCTTTCGTACCAGGGCTGCGGAGAGCCCCCCACGTAACGGAGGAGGACGACGGGAACGATAGTTCAGATGACGGGGCGGACGGATGCGGATCTCTCGAGGTTGTCGTTGGAATCGTTTGCCATGTCGAGCGATCAGGTGGCACTATTGGTAAATGGTATGGATATGTAAGTCATACCAGATCGTCCCGAAAGATGTAGGGTTCATAAGGATGGAGGTAGCCCTTTCAGGCAATTAATCGGAATGGAATTGTCTGCTATATCCAGCTGCCCATTCCTACTTTCAGAGTCAAACCACCTCTCGAGCTGCGGTGCGCAGTTCGAGCGTCACACATCCCTCTTCTACCTGGGTAAGTTCGTAATTGGCTTACCTCTGATCTCTTGGCTGACTCAGTTACAAAGGAAAGTCTTGGGAGACGCTACAGCGCACCTCCAGATCGCTCCGCGTCCTCGCATCAACGCCTTGACCATGACCGGCCTCCTAGGCCGCAGGGGGGTAGCTGCTTCCTATCCTTGGCACGCTTCTCTGCCCCAACGTCCCCGCTGTTATCTCTCGCAAGCCAGGCTCTCACACCCTCAGAGTAGTGCTACAGAGCTGTTGCATGTTCAGTCGGTCTAGCCTCGTCAGCCGTAAGAAACCGACCTCTAGACACTCGTTGGGCGGGTTGAGAGTCTTCCCTGTCCGAATCCATCCCAACTTGCGATTAGGAGCCCGTCCGGGACATAGCAAGCCAATGGCTTGCCGAATACTTTGGAAACGCGCCCGCCACCTAAGTAGAACTAAGAGTCCAAGTCCAGGAAATTACGGCTTCCGGATCCCGGTGAGATGTGGAGGGGATCACGGTCGTGCCAGCTGCTTCTTCTCATCTTCAAAGTACCGTGATCTCGTCCAAAAGTCGCTCGCCACCTCCTTCCAGGAAGGGGGGATTGAGCGAGTAAGCGGGTGGAACCCTGGGAATAAAGAGTCAATGATTCCACATCATCTGCACGGTACAGCCAGGATAGTACTGGTAATTGTACTGGTAATCGTACTGGTAATCGTACTGGTGGTGCGGGGAATGTTGGTG